>JAJIBD010031434.1:0-21140 GCA_021461705.1 Cryptotis parvus
GAAGACTTGCATGTTTGCAGTGAAAATGTTTTAGAAACGTGAGTTTAACTCCAGTGGGCCAATTCTGATACTTGGGACCCAAAAATATGAAATCACCATCCTGGAGACAAAATGAAAGAGAATCCATTGATGGCCACTGGAGCTGTTTCTATATCTTGGTTGTTCCAAGCAATGCTTCAGTGATCATCAGATCATACAGAAATATTAATGTCCCTTTGAAAGGATCCTAAGTTTGACCATGCTCTAGAAATACTCAGAAGGCTGCGAGAATCCAGAGAATGGCTCTATTTTTATTTTTTGAGTAAATTCCATTCCATTTTCCATTGTGTGTTACACTGTTCTATATTTCGACCAACAATAAACAATTTCTTCACATCGTCATGAGAGCCTGTTAATTTCTTTTTGTAATTGCCAACTGTACATTTTAAATTTATTAAGAGAGTAGATCTGTTTAGTATTTGTATCGTAATTAAAGAAAGTGACAACTAAAAGTGGGTATCTATTGCTGTGGTTAGGATTTGTTTTTTTGCCCCTATGTATTGCAATTAATATTTGGCTCAGTATGGATCAGAATTTGGCTTTATCTTTTCAAATAGCAAAATATGTATGAAATGAAAGCCTATTAAATAAGTACAATTTCTTGGGTAACAAGCAAATTATTTCACATGCTATTGTTCATACACAACAGACCATCATAAACTGAATGCTTAAAGAAATATACTTATTAAAATAATGCATCATATGCTAAGTTAATGCAGTTAGCAAGATTTAGTGTAACTGTAAATTATTTCAAAACTGACTGTGATGTTCCATAAATTTAATCTGTGGATAATTTGGTCAGAAGCCCATTAACAAAATAGAAGCACTAAGTTTTTTCCCTAAACAATTACTTTCCCAATTATAAACCATTTTAGCTTTACCATATTAAGACCTTCATTTTTTTTTTGTGAGTGGGGAGGCACATACCTGGCTGTACGCCAGGGATTACTCCTTTTGTGCTCAATGATCAATCTGGGCACTGCTCAGATGACAATACGTGACATCAGGGATGGAACCTAGTTTGGCAGTGTGCAAAAAGTGCCCTTACCCACAGTACTATTTCTGACTCCACCGGTGCTAAGAACTCTTTATAGGGATTCCAATGTAGTGTTACCTATGACATTTAAGTTAATATGAATACCACATACATCTGTTGTATACACCTATATGTATGCCTACCTTGTGTATTTGTGGACAATATGTACACATTTTGCATTTCATTATGAGATTCTTAAGCGATAAAAGGGATTTTTTTTTTCCCTTTTTTAAAAACTGCTGTTTTTTTTGAAGTCTTAAGCCTTAGAAAACCCAAAGTAGATCATGGTTTTTCTGCTCTGGGTTTACTTCTATTCTGATGAAATCTGTCATTGACAAAAGAGAGTTCAAGCTTCTCTAAACCAATTAAAATGTTTTTTTGCCTCCCCAGGAGGTAAATAAAAGCACATGACAAGAACTAACGCTGAGTGGAGAGTGGTAATCAGTATAGTAGTTCAGTATTGAACAATATTGAACACCATAACAATAACACCTAATAAATCATTCTGAAAGGTACATTGGATGTATTTTTTCAAGGACAAATAAAGTATACTCATGAGGATCAAAGGAATACTAGTGTTATTTTTATGGTTTTATTTTTAGAAAGTACTGACTCTTTCTTCTACAGCAAACTTTTAAATTCCCTTTAATATATGGAACTATCTTCCAAATAGTTGAAATCTGTCATGCTCCGTTTAGATATATTACAAAGTGAGATGTAAATCAATTTAGAGATTCATGAAAATCTATTTGGAATCCCACTTAAGTAATTTTAGATCTTCATGCTTAAAAATATTTGCACACTTTTTATCGGTGAAAACCTTTTGTGTGTGTGTGTGTGTGCTTAAACACGTTTGACACTGGCATGTACCACTGGTGACTCACAGTTGAATGTGCTGTGAACCCAAACATCATTAATGTGTCAATGCACAGCATAGTAGTTTTTTATTTTAAGGACCTATTTAGTGCTCAAGGGTCTGGAAGACAAACCTTGCATCACCCTGTGAATAGGTCAATGCCTGTGCTCAGTGATGGTTGTGGTGTTCACCTGGCCTACCTGGTGTCTTTTAGAGGGCCATAAAGTGCCAGGGATCAAATGGTGACTCGTGAGTATTTCTCTGACTCCAAGGATATCATTAAATTGTGTGTGTGTTTGTTTACTTTTACAATGATCTGTAGTTTAATGATTATGATGTTACAACTAGAAGAATACTGTGAGGATATAGAGGTTTTTAAAAAATATATTTGGTTCATTCTTTCCATTGACAACCCATTCATCTGTCCATCTACCTATCCCACCCCTCCCTCCTCCACCCTCCACCCACCCATCCATCCATGCATCCATCCATGCATCCATCCATGCATCCATCCACCCATCCATCCATCTCCACCATCTGTCCATCCGTCCATCCATGCATCCATCCGTCCATCCATCCGTCCATCCGTCATCCGATCCATCTGTCCATCCGTCCATCCATATTTTATCTATTATTGATGTATCATTTTTCTCTCTCATGTATCCACCTTCTATCTAATTATCTAATACTTTAAGATCAGGCACTCTTATTATTCTGGCAAGTGGTTGATAAGAACAAATGATAGAAGACACTAAAGTTCACCTAGTAATTTAGGAAGAAAGACAACATAGAAAAATCATTTATTAGTTTTTGGACGTTACATCTAGTTTTTGCAGGACTTACTTTTGCCCTTTTACTCAGGGATAACTTCTGATAGGCTCTTGGAGACCTTATGGAGTTCTGGGGACTGACATCCTACCTGCCATACTCTTTCTCTGGGCCCCCCCAACAAGCAGTATAAATAATAGCTAATTTATTTCATGTTTGGTGGAAGCAAAACTAAAAATAATTGTCTGTGACCATATTAGCACTCCTATTTAATAGAAATTGTTAAGATCTTGGTAGACTTCTTTAATAAGTTTTTGTAAATAGGTGATAAGCCAGGGACACTTTTGGAGGGTAGGAGTATAGTAATCTAAAGCACCTCCATTATATAAATGTATTTCCTTTTTTTAGTGTACCATTTTTACTTCTATGCTGTAGCTCTGGCTTAAACTTGTCACATTCTCTAAATTGATTCTTTTTATAAAACAATATTTTAAGACATTTTTTATTTATATGTAACAGTAAAATTTCCTTACCAGATCCTTTCTCTTTTGTCAATTAAAAATTACTATATCACCGTAAGATATGCAATTACAAAGATGTTCATGATTGGGTTTCCAGTCATACAGTGTTCCAGAAAACATCCCTCCACCAGTGCCTATTTCCCACCACCAATGTCCCCAATTCCACGCTCCGCTCGCCTGCCTCTATGGCAGGTACTTTCATTTTTCTTTTCTCTCTCTCTCTCTCTCTTTCTCTCTCTCTCTTCCCTTCTCTTACACATCGTGGCTTGTACACATATATTTAGGGCTTATCATGTTTATCCCTTAGCTACATTTGATGCTCAGTTCTAAACTGGCATTACCATTTCCAACAGTTATTAGAACACTGGTATATATTTATATCCACAAATGAAAGCAGTCATTATATATATATATATATATATATATACATATATATACTCTCTATACATATATATGTGTTTAACTTCTGGCTAATTTCACTAAGCATGATAATCTCAATGCTCCATCTATTGTAGGCGAATTTCATGACTTCTTTTCTTCTGACGGTTGCATAGTATTCCATTGTATAAATGTATCATGGTTTCTTTATCCAGTCTTCTGTTTTCAGGCACTCAGGTTGTTTCCATTTTCTGGCTATTGTACATAGTGCTTCAATGAATATAGAAGTGCAGATAGTGTTTCTGCTGTATGCTTTTTGGGTCTCCAGAGTATATTACCAGGGAGTGGTATTGCTAGGTCAAATGGCAGCTCAATATCAAGTTTTTGGCAGAATATCCATACTGTTTTCCAGAAGGGGCTGTACCAGTCAGCATTCCCACCAACAGTGAATGAGAGTCCCTTTCTTCCCACATCCATGCCAGTACTGGTTGTCCTTGTTCTTTTGGATGTGTGCCAGTCTCCGTGGTGTGAGATGATATCTCATTGTTGTTTTGATTTGCATCTCCCCTATGATTAACATGAGGAGCACTTTTCATATATCTTTTGGTCATTTTGAATTTCTTCTTTGTCGAAGTTTCTGTTCATTTTTTTTCTCCCCTATTTTTTTTTTTTGTTTGTTTATTTTTGGGGGGTCACACCCGGCAATGATCAGGGGTTGTCTCCTTTACCCTGGTTCTTTGCTCAGAATTACTCCTGGCGGTGCTCGGAGGACCATATGGGATGCCGGGACTGAACCGGGTCGGCCAGGTGCAAGGCAAATACCCTACCCGCTGTGCTATCGCTCTGGCCCCCCCTGTTTTTTTAATGGGGTTGGACGTTTTTCTTGTGAAGTTCTACTAGTATCTTGAATATCTTTGATATTAACTCCTCTTATAACATAGGTATTGGGCAAATATTCTTTCCCATTCTATGGGATGTCTTTGTATTTTGGTTACCGCTTCTTTTGAGGTGCAAGAAGCTTTTCAGTTTCATATAATCCCATTTTTTTTAATCTTTTGCTTCCATTTGCTTTTTTCAGTGGTGTTTCATCTTTGATGATGCCTTTAGCTTCAATGTCATAGGGGTTTTGCCTGTGCTTTCTTCGATGTACTTTACAGATTCAGGTCTGATGTTTAGATCTTCTATCCGTTTTGATCTGACTATTTTGTGCATGGTGTTAGAAGGAGGTCTAAGTTAATTTTTTACATGTAGTTGTCCAGTTTCCCAACATCATTTGTTGAATAGGCTTTGTTTGCTCCACTTAATGTTTTTTTGCTTCTTTATCGAAGATTAAGTGATTGTACATTTAGAATGTGTGTCAGGATACTCAGTTCTATTCCATAGGTCTACAGGTTGGTCTCATTCCAAATCCATGCCGTTTAATTACTACTGATTCGCAGTACAATTTGAAGTTGGGGGAAGGTGATACCTCCCATCCTCTTTTCCCCAAGGATTGCTATAAATGCATTTCTATGCTTTAATTTCTATAATTTTATCTTATCTATATTATGAGCATGGAAATCTCCTGAACAATTTTTTGAACCATCGAGAGTTTAAAAAATATCATAAACAATGAATAACAGTGAGACTTTACCTTTCACCTTTGAGAACACCCTACACAGGAACAAGTGATGTGTGGGGGGCTTGGGGGAAAAGGATTCCCCACTCTTACTGTTCATGCAATGTGAACAGCCTTGATGAAAACAGGCGGAGCGATAGCCCAGCGGGTAGGGCTTTTTGCCTTGCACACGCCGGCCCATGCCGGTCCGGGTTTGATCCCCTGCATCCCATATGGTCCCGGGCACCGCCAGGAGTAATTCCTGAGTGCAGAGCCAGGAGAAACCCCTGAGCATTGCCGGGTGTGACCCCAAAAGCAAAATATATATATATCTCCAGCAATTCTACACCTTGGTATCACGATCACGATCTTCCCGTTGATCATCTATTTGCTAGAGTGGGCACCAGTAATATCTCCATATGTCCTGTCTCATGCCAGGTAGAGCCAGGGGCATCGGCTTGCTACAGAAACATAAAGAGCCTCAAATCATTATATTAGGTCATAGGAATGACCTAATATAATTGTTACTGAAATTTGGCATATCAAGTACAACACGAGAAGCTTTGCTAGGCTTGCCGAGTGGGGAGGCAAACTCTTTTAAACACCTCCAAATAAAGCATTTATTGATGAACCGGCGTGGCCGCTTGCGGCCGTGCGGAGCCGGGCTGTGATGGGCTGGTCTGCTGGGTGGAGTTCTGACGAGAGGGAAGTCCAAATGTGGAAAAATGGCGGCGCCCGTTGAGTGAGTGGGGGTGGTCTGGCTTGTTGTGAGGCTCTGCCGAGGTGGCAGGCCAGGGCTAGAACACCGTCATGCCTCCCGACTGCCTCATGAAAGGCTGTGCACAGGGAGAGCAAGGAACAGCTCTGCCCCATGTCTGAGAGTCTCTGGACCAGCATACCTGGGCCGGATTGAGGAAGAAACTGCTGCAGGGTGGGTGTTGATGATCCGGGCTATGATGGGCTGGTCTGCTGGGTGGAGTTCTGACGAGAGTGGAAGTCCAAATGTGGAAAAATGGCGGCGTCCGTGGAGTGAGGGGGTGGATCTGGCTTGTTGTGAGGCTCACACCTTGGTATCTATTCAAGGAATACAAGACACTAATTCAAAAAGATACATGCAGGCTTATATTCAATACTTAATACCAAGACTTTGAAACAATCCATGTCCTAAAACATAATGAATGGGTAGATGTGAGTTTATATCCAATGTTTTATTTCTGATATTTAAGAGGCACTGAATATTTGAAATATTAAAGTTTGTAATGAATTATAATAAACTACAATATGCTATTTGCGACTTCAAGTTTCTGACAAATTGTGAAATTGTTTTCCGAGTAGAACCATTTGTAGACTCACCTGTGTATACATATTTGTCTCAATATATTCTGAGTTTATAGAAATGTTAAACAACATGATTTTGTCTTTAATTAAAAATATCTGTGACTTAATTAAGAGAAAAAATTTGAGGGTTAATAAGCAGTTTTGTTATCTACTTCATAATACATAAGGCTATTATATTAAAATTAAACAATGTGGTCTGGTAAGAAAAAAAATGAATTGAGAATAAAACTAGTTTTGGAGTTTGGCTTAGTCATTGACTTTACCTAATTAAAACTAGAGATAGTAATTCTGTTTCACACAGAGTAAGCTCAATGATGACCATGAAAACTTGAGTTTTGTGTTCACACTGTGTCCTAGCCTATTTGCTAATAGTGGTATGATCATTCGTTATATCCATGCTAATATTAATATAGTGGAAAACATTTCACTGCTCTCTCTCCTAATTAAAATTTATTGTCTTCCTTATGATGTTACTCTTCAGTAGATACATAGTTTGTGGTATCATGAATTCCCATTGTAGAAAATTGTACATTTGTAGATTGTTATTGTTCTCTAATTAGTTTTTCTACTTAATTTTCTTATTAACTAATAAGTGATTTGTATATTAAAGATACTATCTTTTTTGTATTTATATTAAAATCCATAAAATTTCATTTTTGTAACTTCACATATCAGTGGTTTTGCTTTTAGTTTGTTTTGTTATATTTTGTTTTGGGGCCAGTCTTAGCCATGCTCTTGCCTCTGTGCTCAGGGATCACTCCGGGTGTTGTGTGTGGGGGGCCCAATATATGGTCCTGGGGATCAAACTGGGTTGGATGGATACAAGGCAACAATCTTGCCCATGGCACCATCTCTGACCCCCAATTAAATTCTCTGTGAATTCAAATTATTACATTTCTGAATAAATATTTTCTGCTATTTTAGTTCTTAAACGAATTATAGTCACTCCCTATGCCTCCTAACATTTAGGATAAACGTTTTCTACGTTATTGTTCTGGTTTTCTGCAAACTGAGTTTTCACTTTTATTTTACTTCAAGTGTGCCAATATCTCTTTTATTTTACTTTAGCAGTTTCCACCATCCTATGCATCTTATTATGATTTATACCCAGACTAACCTGATGTCTCTATTTCCGATTCTTAATGGATTTCTCTCTGCATTATAGAGGGTTACCAAGTAATTTTGTACTTCAAGGCAGCATTCTCTTGTGGATCCCTTATTGAGTTCGTTTAAAAGCACACAGGTTCTTATTTTTATTTTGTTATGCAGCATTAACTAACAATTTCCTCTTTCATCCATGTTACTTCATCTTCTTCTTATGCTCAGATGAAGGAATCTTTCCTAAGTCAGCATTTGCAAATGGATCTCCTGAGTGAATTCCTTTTCATCTCATTCTCTGCTAGATTGCTTGGCAATTTCATCCTCTTACGTCTGTAATTGCATAGTGGGTTGAAACTCTTAGGCTCTGATCTATTCTTTAGTTTCCAGTCAGATTTTTCTTCAGTTTCTTGGATGAAGCACCAGATAGCTCCTTGGCTTTTAGGATTGCTGAGAATGGATTTCTTTACTGCCTTCAGGATGTTGCTTTGGCTATATGGATTTGAAAGCATTTACAAGAGGCGCTAATGAGAGTGAGGATGAGAGTAAAGAAATAATAATCTCTTATAGTTGGTGTCTTCATTTTCATTTGTTTCCAGAAATCTTTGGATTTCCTGTTTGATTTCTTCTATGACCCATTTGTTGTTCAGGAGTGAGCTGTTCAGTTTCCAGGTGTTTGGTTTGACTCCCTGTTTCTGTGTACTGGGCAGCGACATGTAAAAAAATGAATTTGGACCTGTGTCTAACACCATGCACAAAAATCAGATCAAAGTGGATTAAAGATCTCAATATCAGACTTGAATCCATAAAGTACATTGAAGAAAATATAGGAAAAACCCTCCATGACATTGAAGCTAAAGGCATCTTCAAAGATGAAACATCTCTAACAAAGCAACTAGAAGAAAAGATAAATATATGGGACTACATGAAACTAAAAAGCTTCTGCACCTCAAAAGAAACAGTGACTAAGATAAAAAAGCAGTCCACAGAATGGGAAAGAATATTCACCCAATACTCATCTGATAAGGGGTTAATATCCAGGATATATCAGGCACTGGTAGAACTTTACAAGAAGAAAAAAACAACCCCATCAAAAAATGGGGAGAAGAAATGAACAGAAACTTCAGCAAGGAAGAAATTCGAATGGCCAAAAAAACATATGAAAAAATGCTCATCATCACTAATCATCAGAGAGATGCAAATCAAAACAACAATGAGATACCACTTTACACCACAGAGACTGGCACATATTCAAAAGAACAAGAACAACAAGTGCTGGCGTGGGTGTGGGGAAAAGGGGACACTCATCCATTGTTGGTGGGAATGCCGGCTGGTACAGCCTTTCTGGAAAACAATATGGACTTTCCTCCAAAGACTAGAACTTGAACTCCCATTTGACCCAGCCATACCACTCCTGGGAATCTACTCTGGGAAACCAAAAATACGCATCGGAAACACCATCCCTACTTTTATGTTCATAGCAGCATTATTCACAATAGCCAGAATCTGGAAGCAACCCGAGTGCCCGAAAATAGATGACTGGATAAAAAGCTTTGGGTACATCTACACAATGGAATACTATGCAGCTGTTAGGAAAAATGAAGTTATAAAATTTGCCTACAAATGGATGGACATGGAGAAGATTATGTTGAGCGAAATTAGCCAGAAGGAGAGAGAGACAGTTACAAGAATGACTGCATTTATCTGCATAACATAAATATATAGGTACATATTATGATACCAATATCCAAGGTCAAGTGAAACATACATCAGGAGGTCCTGTCAAAGGTGGAAATTATCACAAACGTGTGGGAGTCAGAGGCTAGGTAAGACAGAAAATGGAACAGTGTGCTAACAATTGTGAGGGTACTAATGCCAACCTAGAACTGAGCATTAAATAGAGGCAAAAGGATACACATGACAACCCTTTAATGTATGTTCTGTAATCCATAGTCTGAGAGGAAGGAAAAGAGAAAGATAGAGAAATGGAAAGAAATAAAGAACCTGCCATGGAGGAGGGCTGGGGGGAGGGGGAGGGAACCGGGACGTTGGTGGTGGGAGATGGGCACTGGTGGCGGGATGGGTGCTGCTACACTGTATGACCAAAACCCAAATATGAACTTTTTTAATTGTATATCTTTGTAATTGTAAAAATAAAAAAATTAAAAAAAAAATAAAAATAAAAACAAACAACCCGAAAGTAAAAAAAAAATATGCCTTACTGAATAGGCAACATTTAAGTGATCATAAGGAAACATAATTGGCAAAGTGCTTAGAATAAAAGACTGTAATTTTACTAAAAAAAAAATAAACCTACCTTATGCTGTTTCTATTGCCAGAATTAATTCAAACTGAAAACTCAGGTATTTTATGTATGATCATTATCAGATTTTGTTTTTAAAATCTAATATTTGCATGCCATTTCCAACTATATTTATCAGATGTTTTAAACATATAAAGATTTGATATGTAGAAGATATTATATATGATAGCTCTAGCATCAAGACATTTGCTGCATAGTATTATTAAATATAATAGTCTAAAAAAAAAGAAATAATAATCTATATCAAGGCCCAATACTTTTGGACCAAATCTCTCAGTGGTTAGAGCTCAGTGTGGAATTGTCTGTAAGTGTCTGAACTGTGGGGCAACAGGGGAAAAGGTGTGAGGCATATTGTACTGAATTCCAGATGGACTATATCAGGATGCAGAGCCGGGCAGTGCCTTGACTCGGCAGTGTAATTGTTCATTCTTACCAAACACTAAGAATAATTTCTGGGCCAGAGGATGGTCCAGCAGGTAGAGGCATTTGCCTTGCACGCAACTGGCCTATGGCGGCCCGGGTTCGATCCTCGGCATCCCATATGGTCCCCCGAGCACCGCAAGGAGTGATTCCTGAGTGCAAAGCCAGGAGAAACCCCTGAACATTACCGGGTGTAGCCCAAAAAAGCAAAAAAAAAAAAAATCCTAAGAGTAATTTCTGAGTTTTTATTCTTTGAATTCATCCATAATTTTGTTTAATTTTTTTTTCTTTTCCTTTTCTCCTTTCTCTCTTCTTTTCCTTCCTACTCTTCTTCTCCTCTTTCTTTAATCTCTTTCTGTCCTCTTCCTCTTTCTCTTCATCCTCCTCTTTTCTTAACTCCTTTCCTCTTTTTTCCCCTCTTCTTCCTTCTAATTTTCCCTCTTCCCCTTTCTACTTCTTCTGTTTCCTTATTTATTTTCTACTTATTTTCTTCTTTGAATTATTTATTAAAATTCTGCACATAGTGTTTCAGCTTATCTTTCCTCCGGTGCTCATTTACCAGTACCAATGTGCCGTTTCCCCAACTTATTTTCCTCTCTTCTTCCTCTTCCTGCTTATTCCTCTACTGTATTTTTTCTCTTCAACTTTATCTTCTTCCTTCTTGATCTTCTTCTACCTCCTCCTTTCCCCTTCTCATTCTTATTTCTAATCTTATTATTCAGTGAGAAGTTAATTTGACTATTTTTAACCTAGAGCTTGTTCAGAGCTCTTTCCACACTTTAGTATATGATATGTATCTCATGGAGCACTGTTCCACAAAAATCATTAGTTGTTGTTGTTTTGGGGTCACACCTGATGCCCAGAGCTTACTCCTGGCTCTTCACTCAAGAATTGGTGATGCTTAGGGCACCAATGGGATACTTGGAATTGAATCAGGATTGGCTGGTGCAAGGCAAACACCCCTCTCTGCTTACTATATCTCTGTGCCCTCTATAGAAATGCTCCAAGCAAACTATTACATGTGCCTTCACAACTGCTCTACATTTAACAGGTTTTGAAAACACTGCATTAAATAGTATTAGAGTGGGTTGTCCATTTCAGGTTTCTTTTTTAACATGTTTAAAATGTGAATCGACATCTTATGAAATACCAAGTGGTAATTTCCTATCTCATTTGACCATGACATCTATCACTCCTTAACAGTGCTCTTCAGATAAGTACTGGGGAAATAGTATTCAATACTTAAATGCTCCATACATGTTGATACTTTCTGGTCATGAAGAAGATGTATCACTGTCTTCCCGTTCATCATCGATTTGCTCGAGCGGGCACCAGTAACATCTCCATATGTCCTGTCTCATGCTAGTAGAGCCCAAGGGCATCTGCTTGCTCCAGGAACATAAAGAGCCTCAAACATTCCATCAGGTCATGGGAATGAGGTCTATAATTATTACTGGTATTTGTCATCGTTCCAATTTTTAGTATATGTGCTGCGAAGCGATCAAATATGACACAGGTAGCTTGCCAGGCTCTGCCATGCCGGTGGCATACTCTTGTAGTCACCTCTGATCTCCAGCATTTATTGATGAACCGCGGGGCCGGGCTGTGATCAGTTCTTCTGCTGGGTGAGTATACACATATAATAGAGTGGCAGGATACAAAATCAACACACAAAAGTCGGGGGCTTTCCTCTCCAGTTCCTGCACAGGTGCTCCTGTTGTAGGTCTCACAGCCACTCGTGACACTCGCACAGAGGCCCAAAATACATGCCCGGCTCGCAGCTACGTGGCAGATGCACACCCCCCGGAGTCGCAGTGGCCGCAGCCGTGAATAAGATGAAGGGAGAAAATAATTTATTCTGACTTTGATTACTATTTTTCTATACACATGAATAACACTTCCTTTGTGAGCTTATGTTAAACTCACGACTACAAATGATTTTTTTAAATATATATTTTATTGTACCAACATGAATATAGAATTAAAAATATATGAACACATGTCTGGGCTTTGGTCGTACAGTGTTCCAGCACCCATCCCTCCACCAGTTCCCATTTCCCACCACCAATGATCCCAATTCCCCCCCCTCCCTAGCCTGCCTCTATGGCAGGTTCTTTATCTCTTTTCTCTTTCTCTTTCTCATTCTCTTTCTCTTTCTCTCTCTCTCTCTCTCCTTTCTTACACATTGTGAATTGCAGTACATACATCTAGAGGTTATCATGTGTATCCTTTTGCCTATATTCAATGTTAAGTTCTAGGCTGGTTTTACCATTTTCGACAATTTTTAACACACTGTTAATATTTTTTTTTTCATATTCAATATGAAGGCTAAGATGATGAACCATTTGTGATTTTAAAAAAAATATATTATTTTTTTAACTTATTTCATTATAAGACTATAAAATGAAATACAAGGCTTTACAAGGCTTTACAAGGCTACTGCAAGAGTATCCCACCTGCACAGCAGAGCCTGGCAAGCTAACCATGCTGTATTTGATGTGCCAAAAACCAGTAACAATTATAGACCTCATTCCCATGATCTGAAGGAATAGTTTGAGGCTCTTCATGTTACTAGAGTTAGCAGATGTCCTTGGGCTACACTAGCATGTGACAGGACTATGGAGATTTTACTGGTGCCCACTCGAGCAAATCGATGAACAACAGGAAGACAAGTGAAGTGATACAAGTGATTAACACACTGTTACCTTCTCTGTCTTACCTAACCTCTGACTCTCACACATTTGTGGTAGATTCTACCTATTGACAAGACCCCTGATCCATGTTTTGCCTGACCTTGAATTACAAATGATCTTTTATATTAAAATGATCTTTTATATTAAAATGATTGTCCATTTTGAAGGGGACACTCTTGCAGTCTCTCTTTCTCTCTCTTTTCCTCTCTCCCATCCCCTCTTGGCTCTCTCTCTCTTTACCAGCTCCCTCTCTCACTCTCCAGATCAGGTAGGGTAGCATCCCCAGATTCGGACCCAGTAAAGGTAGGCCAGGCAAGGTCTGTCAAGGACAGATACAAGTGAAGGCTGGGCTTAGAGGTCCAGGGGTCAGGCAGGGCACAGGAGGCTGGGAAACTGTGCTTGAGATAGAGAGCAGCACAGGGACAGGATCTGACCATCGTTCATGAGAATGGCGTAGACTGCAGGGGGACAGGACAGGGAACTCATACACTGGACTGGGAAGTGTTAGAGACAGGACCAGGACATCGTTCACGGGTAATAGGGAGGCCTAGACATCTGGGGAGGGACCTGAGACAATAAACTAACTTTTCTTCTTCCCTGTTTTGTAGGCAAATCTTTCTGGCAAACCCACAAGCACAGGAAATAGAAAAAGAACAAAGAAAAAATATGATTATCCACTTAAATGATACCATGTTTGGTTTAATTTTCATGTTTCTCTATGAAAACAAGAAAAGAGCTTATACATTAATACATATAAAATAAGAGTACTTTTTAATCACTCACAGAGTACCTTTTGATCACTTACATTGATCTTAACTAGTTCTACATTTGCCTTGTTACTACCAAATTGAGGCTAACATCTTTGTTCTATGTAACCAGATACATGCATATATACTTGTCTCCTTAGACATAGTGACCTATACTGAGCTATGCATCTTGCCAAAATCTGCTGCCTGCTGATTGACTGATTACCCAATGCATTGCAATTACAGAATTTATATTTGGCACTAATTGTTCTAATCTAATATACAATATGATCTCCAAAGCTGCATATACAATAAATAAATTGGCATGCATATTGTCTTACCAAACACATAAAATAATAACTCTACGGACTGAAGCGATAGCACAGTGGGTAGGGCGTTTCCCTTGCATGCAGCTGACCGGGTTGAATCCCTGGCATCCCATATAGTCCCCTGAGCACCATCAGGAGTAATTCCTGAACAAATAGTCAGGAGTAACCCCTGAGCATTGCTTAGTGTGACCCAAAAAAGCAATAATAATAATAATAATAATAACTCTAACATTAAGTTTGAAATATTAGGGGAGGCAAAAGAATAAGTGTAGAGTCAGTGTGACGTGTTTACTGAAGCACTCTTAACTAAAAGATACTTGGAATTTGAAGAACTTCAATAAGATCATAGGCAATTTCTGTAAAACTAAGAAAAGATAATTGCATATTTCATTAAAGAGGAGAAAAGGACATTCAGGTAGTAAAATTCTTTTATGGTATTGAACTTTAGAAAATTAAGTAAAATAAGTAAAAATGAAAATAAAAATTCTTTGGTCGCTCTATTCCTTTGACCTCCTCAAAATGAGCAGCTCTGAAATGGGAGTCACGTGATCAAGCAAAGAGTTATTTTGATGGAATTTTTGACAGCAAGATCTATTTGTAAAAGTTGCTAAGTCATTTAAATAAGGAGAAGGCAAATATGTGCAATGCAAAAAACTTCAGGCTGCTTAAAGCTCTCTTGTTAATATATTTATTTTATTAAGTTTTTCTAGCCTGGGGTTCCTTTCTAACATCATTTAGCTGACTCCACCAGCCACCCTTTATGATGTACAGGTGGGAAATTATTTTCTTGGCATGCGATGGAACATAATTTCATCTCTTCTGAGGAATTAAGGAAATGTGTTTGGTCTTGTTAGAGTCTGGAGCTGGAGTGGAATTGTGTGCCAACATCAACATGCTTGGCAGAGAGACTGACTCTGGAGCTACAGGACTCTGACCTGAGCAGAAGCGTCCTCAGTAAATTCGGGAGTTGACTGAACATAAGAGGAATCTGAAGAGCTTCAATTAGCTACAATGTTTTTTTTTCCTCAAAGAAAATACTGTGTTCATTTTGTTGATGGCTGCATGGCAATATTACCACAGATGCAACAACTTCAAACAACACATAAATAATATTTCAGTTTCATGGGAGAGGAGCCTGGTTGTGGCTTAGCTGAGGACACCCAGAGCATCTCACACAGAAATCAAGATTGTGGCGGACTCAGTACTCATCCAGAGTCTTGACTGAGGAAGAGCCCTTTTAAAGGACACTGGGATCACTGGTGGAAATGACTGCCTTCAGGTTGCACCACTGACGGTCTTGTTTCTGTTGGGCTGTGCTGTTGGCTCTCTTCAGCATTCACAGGCTGCCCACCTCTATTAGCCAGGTGGACTTTCCAAATTGGTTGCTTATCTCCTGCAAATCAGCTACAAAAAGAGTCTTCTGGGGAGTGCTGTTGAAAGGGTGTTTTATGAAGAGTTACACAATCATGAGAGTGATAGCCTGCCATCTTTGGCAAATTCTGTCTGTAGAAGTAAGACACTGGGCCTGGCCACCCTCTAGGGGAGGGTATTTTCCCTGGTGAAAACACCAAGAGGCAAAGATCACAGAAAAGGCTAATGGAGCCTGCAGCCACACATGTCTCGCTTAGTTAAAAGAACTGCTCAAAGGGAAGACCTAGTGCTTGGTAGCGACATTTAGAATATGGATAGAGAAGGATGATGGTGATGATTTTCCTAAGTTTGCTTTAATTAGCCATTGTCCTTACCTATGAACCTGAAATTTCTGTTTCTCAAGAGACCTCTAATAGCAAATGAACTCTTTGATGAGGTGATTACAATGACTGCCATTCAATTATTTTGTTGTTTGCATGCTGTCACTTCTGTTGCAATTTGCAGGTTGTTAATATTGTTATTAGGAACATGAATATTCTTAATAAGAAATGAGTTAAAACTTAATTTTCTTTGGTCAGGAGAAAAAAAATCTCACATTTTTGGCTCCCCCTCCCCACCTGAAATATACAAATTTCAATATATTTATTAATGTATTTATTAATGCCTAGCATTTTAATAAGTACCTTTCTTTGTATCACTAAGTATATGTTTACCAGTCTCATGTATTTGTTACCTTAAACTTGGTCTTAAAAGAAAGGATCAATGGAATACTATGTAGCTATTAGGAAAAATGAAGTTAAGAAATTCGCCTATAAAAGGACATGGAGAGGATCATGCTGAGTGAAATTAGCCAGTGGGGGAAAAGGACAGATATAGAATGACTGTATTTATTTGTGAGATATAAAAAAATAGTATGATACCAATATCCAAGGTCAGGCAAAACATGATCAGGAGGTTTTGTCAGTGAGTGAAATCTACCACAAGTGTGTGGAAGTCAGAGGTTAGGTAAGACAGCGATGGGAACAGTGTGCTAATAATTGTTGGAAATGGTAATACCAGCTTAGAACTGAGTATTGAATAGAGACAAAGGGATATACATGATAACCCCTAAATGCATGTATTGCAAGCCACAATGTGTAAGAGAAGGGAGAGAGAGAAAGAGAGAGAGAGAACAAGAGAGAGAAAGAGAGATAAATGCTTGCCATAGAGGCAGGTTGGGGGAGGGGGAAGGGAATTCGGACATTCGTGGTAGGAAATGGGCACTGACTGGTGGAGGGATGGGTGCTGGAACATTGTATGACTGAAACCAAACATAAACATCTTTGTAATTGTATATTATAAATATAATATATGGTGATATAATAAAAATTTTATAAAGGCTCAAGACTTAAGTTATACTCTCTGGGAGTATTACCAGAAGCTATATGATAAATCTATTAGTGTACCCTTTATTGACATTCAAAACTTAGTATGCTAATTTCATTGATCACAAATTTCCTATTTATTTCTCTTTAATAATTTAAAATGTTCTTAATTATCACATACTTCTTAGATATCCTTAAGCAAAAAGAAATCTATATACACTTCAATCTCTGTTTCTCTTTAGAAATTGATATTTCCAAATTGTTTGTCTTTAATATTGATCTCTATATGTCCTATGTTAGCAGTTAACTGCTACATACACATTGGTATTTTAAACTCATACAGATAACTACCATGTTGAAAGAATTTAAAGTCAGATATGGATGTTACGGCTTGTAATTCCATCAGAGATTTTTGGAACAGAAAGGAAGGCTCTCAACAGCACCCACTCTCAGGTGGATGTTAACAGTAACAGTTTATGAATAACTCAGGTGTTGAGTGAGGGGATGAAGAGTGGGGAAGAGGGCTGGTCAACCTGGGCAAGGCTACTAGATAACTATGTATTGGTTGACGTGAAGACTATTGTAGATGACAGGAGGAGGAACTGAGCGAGGGAAATTATTGGAGGAGCTCAGACAGAGACACTGTAGAGAAGCTAAAGCCTACAGACTGCTGGATGTGTGTGTGTTTGGGGGGACGGGAAGGTAAGTTCTAGCAGGGAATGGGGAAACCTCGTGATGTATTTTTATAGTGCAATTTGTATTTTATTGACTTCTCAAGGTGTATTCAGGCAAAAACATTATTTTTTAGGATTTTTAAAAAACCAGTGTTCAAATTTGACTGATATTTGGCATATCAAATATGACATGGGTAGCTTGCCAGGCTCTGCCGTGCGGGTGAGATAATCTTGTAGTCACCTCTGTTCTTGGCCGAGCGAGCCGGGCTGTGATCAGCTCTTCTGCTGGGTGGATTTCTGACGAGAGGGGAATCTGGATGTGGCAAATGGCGACCCTCATGGTGTGTGTGTGTGTGGGGGGGGGGGTCCTCTGGCTTCTTGTGAGGCTCTGCTGGGGTGGCAGGCCAGGGCTAGAACCCCGCCGTCCCTCCCCGGTGCCTGGTGATCAGCTGGGCACAGGGAGAGCCGGTAGCACCTCTGCCCCATGTATGTAAGTCTCTGGATCAGCATACCTGGGCTGGGCCTCATTCCCATGACCTGATGGAATGGTTTGAGGCTCTTTATGTTCCTGGAGAGAGCAGATGCCCTTGGGCTCTACTAGCACGTGACAGGATATATGGAGATACTACTGGTGCCTGCTCAAGCAAATCGATGATGAACGGGAAGACAAGTGATACAAATTCGAATTTGACAGTCAAATAAAGCTGGTATTGGGTAGCCTGATGTCTTAAAACTCTGGTGAAATTTTTAATGTTTACACTTAATGTTTACATATTTTAATGTAAAAATATTATTGTTTTTGTATTTCCTAGAGATTCTGTGATTTCTTTAGGACTAGCACACGTTTTTTTTTTATCATTGTGTTATTACTTTTATTTATTTATTTATTTATTTATTTTTATACCACTGTGTGATATACAATTACAAAGATGTTCATGTTTGGGTTTCAGTCATACAGTGCTCCAGCATCCATCCCTCCACCAGTGCCCATTTCCCACTACCAATGTCCCCGATTCCCTCCCCCTCCCTAGCCTGCCTCTATGGCAGGTTCTTTATCCTCTTCTCTCTCTCTCTCTCTCTCTCTTTCTCTTTTTCCTTCTCTTACATATTGTGGATTGCAATATGTAAGAGAAGGAAAAGAGGAAAAGGAGAAAAGGAAAATGTCAATACATGCATTTAGAGGTTATCATGTGTATCTTTTTGCTTATATTCAATGCTCAGTTCTAGGCTGGTATTATCACTTTCGACAATTATTAGCACACTTATCTCTTCTCTGTCTTACCTAACCTCTGACTCCCCACACATTAATGGGGAGATTTTGCCTTTGACAAAACCTCTTGATCCATGTTTTGCCTGACTTTGGATATTGGTATCATTTTATATATTTATACCTTGCAAATAATGCTGTCATTATTATTTTTCCCCTTAATTTTTATTATACCACCGTAAGACAAGGATGTTCACAGTTGGGTCTCTGTCATGCAGCGCTCCAGCACCCAGCCCTCCACCAGTGCCCCGTTCCAACCACCAATGACCAAGCATTCCCTCCCACCCAATCCCAGCCTGCTCCTATAGCAGGCACCTTTTTTACTCTCTCTTTCAATCTTGCTGTCGCTGTCTTGTTATTTCTCTCTTCTCACCAACAAAGGATGAGAGTCCCACCAACAAAGGATGAGAGTCCTTTTCTCTCCACATCTATGCCAGCATTTGTTGTCCTTGCTTTTTTGGATATGTGCCAGTGTCTGTGGTGTGAGATGATATCTCATTGTTGTTTTTATTTGCATCTCTCTGATGATTAATGATGATGAGCATTTTTCATATGTCTTTTGACCATTCGAATTTCTTCTTTGTCAAAGTTTCTGTTCATTTCTTCTCCCCATTTTTTTTATGGGGTTGGCTGTTTTCTACTTGTAAAGTTCTACCGGTATCTGATATATCCTGGATATTAACCCTTTATCAGATGGGTATCGGGTGAATATTCTTTTCCATTCTGTGGACTATCTTTGTATCTTGTTCACTGTTTATTTTGAGGTGCAGAAACTTTTTAGTTTCGTGTAGTTCCATATATTTATCTTCTAGTTGCTTTGTTAGTGGTGTTTCATCTTTGAAGATGCCTTTAGCTTCAATGCCGTGGAGGACTTTTCCTATATTTTCTTCGATGTACTTTATGGATTCAGGTCTGATATTGAGATCTTTAATTCATTTTGATATGATTTTTGTGCATGGTGTTAGACAGAGGTCCAAATTCATTTTTTTTAAAACATGGAGCTGCCCAGTTTTCCCAGCACCACTTGTTGAAGAGGCTTTCCTTACTCCATTTCATACATTTTGCTCCTTTATCAAAGATTAAATGATCATGTATTTGAGGCTGGTTGTCAAGATATTAAACTCTATTCCATAGGTCCACAGGTCTGTTTTTATTCCAATACCATGCTGTTTTAATTACTACTGATTTGTAGTACAGTTTGAAGTTGAAAAAGGTGATGCCTCCCATCTTCTTTTCCCCAAGGATTGCTTTAGCTATTCATAGTGGTTTGTTTATTATTCCATACAAATTTCAGGAGTGTTTGGTCAATTTCTTTAAAGATTATCATGGGTACTCCTTATAGGGACCACATTGAATCGATATAAAGCTCTAGAGAGTATTACCATTTTGACAATGTTGATTCTCCCTATCCATGAGCAGGGAATGTGCTTCCTCTTGTCCTCTTTTATATTGAAGCAGTGTTTTTTTAGTATCATTGTACAGGTCCTTTTACACTTTTAGTTAAATTGATTCCTAGGTATTTGATTTTCTCTTGCACAGTTGTCATTGGGATCATTTTCTTAATATCCCTTTCTTCTCTTTTGTTATGTATATATAGGGAAGTCACTGACTTTGGGTATTTGATTTTGTACCCTGGCAGTCTACTATAGCTATCTACTGTTTCTAGGACCTTTGTGATAAAGAGTGTAGGGTTTTCTAAGGTATAATATCACGTCATCTGCTAATAGTGATAGCTTGACTTTTCCCTTTTACTGTCTGGATGCCCTTAATGTCCTTTTATTCTCTGATTGCTATGGCAAGTACTTCCAGTACTACATTGAATAGAAGTGGTGAGAGTGGTCAAGCTTGTCTTGTCCCTGATCTTGGGGAAAGGCTTTCAGTTTTTCCCCATGGAGAATAATATTCACTATGGACTTTTGGCAGATGGCTTTGACTATATTGAGGAAGTTTCCTTCAATTCCCATTTTATGGAGGGTTTTATTTTTTTATTATGAATGGGTGTTGGATCCTGTCAAATGCTTTTTCTGCATCTATCAATATAATCATATGGTTTTATTTTTTTTTCTTATTGATATGATGTATTATGTTGATTGACTTGTGGATGTTGAACCATCCTTGCATTCCCAGGAGGAATCCTACTTGGTCATGGTGTAGAATCTGTTTGATGAGTCTTTGGATTCTGTTTGCTAGTATTTTGTTGAAGATCTTGGCATCTGTATTCATAATGGAGATTGGTCTGTAGTTTGCTTTTTGGTGTTATCTCTGCCTGCTTTGGGTATCAGGGTGATATGTGCCTCATAGAAGCTATTGGGAGTGTTTCTG
>JAJIBD010031435.1:0-18973 GCA_021461705.1 Cryptotis parvus
ATTATTCATAATATATATTATTCATAATAATAGTTATATTATTACAAAATTATATGTAATTTTTTCCTTTTAAGTAGAGTTATTTTATTATATACTTGTACCATTGATGTAAGCATACATCTCCCCTATACCAAAATTATTCCAGTTATAAAATAATAATTTTATCTGTTTGATAAAATCATTTGTTTATCCAAAATTTGGTCCGCGTCCTTTTCTTACACTCAATTGTGTATTTGTAAATGTAATTTTAAGAAGAATTCTGCTCAGTTAATTTGTCTGGATCCCCTATCTTTAAAATGTCAACAAATTTATCATGTTCAGCTTTATCTCAGCTAGAGTTTCTGATTATCTTGAATTGTCTTTAGCTGGTTTCTTGTTAATTTACTTGAGCCAGAAACTCAAATAAACCTTACCTTTGAAATGTACTGTTGATACTTATTTGTCTCATATTTCTTTGTTACTTGAGATTTCCTCTTGTATGTCTCTGTCACATATTCTAATGTACTCTGTGTATATTTCTGACTTGTGCTGTACTCCAAATCACTGGGTGCTCAATCTCTTTTCCTTACTGTAAAGTATCATTGCAGTGTTCATCATTCCTACTTAGAGAATCCTGTAAAAATCTTTTACTTTCTTTTATTGTACTGATTTTATATTTCTTTAATAATTAAAATATGTGATATTAATGATCTATTTTGGATACCATTAACATGTATTTCACTTATGTCTTCCCTCTTTCTTGTCTCTTCATTGTCATAGAAGTGAATTTATTTTTAAAATATTGTCTTATGTGTACTTTTCCTGATTTTTATTTCATTTCTTCACTTGTTCTTAGTCTACTCTTTTTATAATTTTTAAAACAGTGACAGATAATAGCTTGATTTTTTTTTGAGAATGTTTAAGTAATATTTAGTTACACTTAATTTACTCATTTTCATCTGAAAGATAAAAGCCACATATGGAGAGAAGAAACAACTCTAGTTTTTGTTCTCTATCTCCTTTATACTCTAAATTCTATCCCAAAGTGTGACCCAACATATCATTCTTTCTTTCCTAAAAACTTTATCACTTAGTTGCAGTAACTTTAATTTTTTCCATGTTGGTTGTAATATGTCTACTGAAACAAATATCTCCACGTTTTCTAAGGGTTACATATTTTAGCCTTTATAATTTTACAGAAGTGGCAGTTAATTAAATGGTGTTGATAGAATCAATTCAGCAATGGTTCATTTTTATTCTATAAAAAAGGAAAAATAATCTATGTTAGAAGATTGTTTCATTCTCTGGTGAATTTATCTGATCTATGTGATACACATACCAAGAACTTACAAGTTGTCAATTCTGCACTGTATTTTCGATGAGTCATCCTTAGAAAACTAAAAAGCAGCTGGTCATTCCCTCTATCTGGAAGTATGATCTTCCCTAAAACTTTCTTAAATGAAAATGATTAATGTGCAGACTCAATTATCACTACATTTTATGGAATAATCACCACCCAAACTAACCTGACAATTTAAATAAGACCTAAAACGAAAGCAGGAATAGTATGATAAATACATACTCCTATAGTATGGTGCCTGGGGAAGGAGCTTGAATGTGTCATCCTTGCTGCTGGGTATACACGCTACTGTCTATAAAGCACACACTGTAAGCTATTTTTACTTTCTTATTTTTTGTCATTATAGAAAACAATATCCTTGTCTAATTTGTTTCCAATAGGTAAAGCTGATATTATGTAGGTGTCATAATACTAAGAGACATAAATCAAGTTTTTGTGAAAATAAAAATGTCAGTGTCTGAGCATAAGAAAAATTCTTTAACCAAATGTATAGTGCTACTGGAATGTATAGCTGAGGACAATTGGTTGCTTGCAAAGAATTTGACTCTAGATATTTAGAAAATTTTTGTATACAAGTTTAGATCCTTGTTATGTCTCTCAGAAATTGAGGGAATAACTAAAGTGAAGATCTTGACTTTTTTCAATTTCCTTGAATTTATTTATGATACAACAAAGGACACTATTCTAAAAAATTGAGTTCCCAAAGTAATATCCTTTCAGTTGCCAAAGGTCCCATAGTTGAGAGAAAAAAAATTATGGGATATCTCCATGTTTTAAAGTTTGTGTATTCTAAGCTTGATAGCTGCTAGTTCAGTAAAGAGTTAAAGAAATGAACAAATTCATTAGACAGATGTTTAGAGCCATAGTTACCTAAATAAGAAAGCCAAACTATAAGAAAGCCTAAGGATGCCTCTAGGTTACAAAATAAAAAATGCTTAGCTCAGCTGAAGACAAATAGCCAAATAAACTTTTTTTTTTTTTTTTGTGTCACACCCGGCAATGCCCAGGGGTTTCTCCTGGCTCTGCACTCAGAAATTACTCCTGGCGGTGCTTGGGGACCATATGGGATGCCAGGATAGAACCGGGCCGGCATTGGCCGGTCGTGCAGAAAGGCAAATGCTCTACCCACTGGGCTACTCGCCTGGCCCCCCAAATAGGCTTTTAACTATAGCAATTGCATGATTAACTTTTTTTGACCCAATATTTTGGCTTTCCCAGGCGATTTTCATCCGCTTCTCATTACAAATTTTGATTTAGATCGATCTTTGCAAAATTAACTTTCAGAAATTTTATTTATAACAGTTTTTGTTTTAACTGTGCCTAATAACAAATGAAAAACATAAAATAATGGTTAATGAATACCAGGGTATAAAGATATTTTGTATTGCCCAATAAAATGCTTCATAAGGTTATTGATGAGCATATCAGAAGACTTTTTGATATAGTACAGTCAGAGAAGTCCACAGAATCTTGACACTTATGCTCCTCCATCATAGACTGATTGTAATCCAGAAGATCTACACAGGCCTGGCCTCTTACTGCTTTCGCAGTGAATGACACTGATAGGATTAAAATCACATAATATCTTCTTGGAACTTTTATTGCAATTTGCTTTTGTGGCTTCTTGCCCTAGTCACTCCTTTTGTTTAACTTTTCCAAAAATCATTTACTGAAAAACATTAATTGACTGAGAGAGAGGGCAGCAGATAGAGACTTTTGCCTGCAGGCCATGGCCCAGGTTCAGACCACAGCACCACATGCAACTGAAAGCAAAAGATTCTGCACTGAATAAATGGATGGTGAAACATGGAATTGAGCTTAATGCAGTACATACAGGCACATGACTAACTCTGTAATAGTTTAATACAATGCTTCTTCAGTACAAAAATAAATGCAAAAAGAAAAATAAAATAATGATCTCCTTTCAAATTTCAACATAGTAAAATTCCATAGATCTTTTTCCAGTCTAATATACATATGTATGTGCATGTGAGTAAAGTTTTAGACAGATACTTTATATATATATATATAAAGTATATATATTATATATTTATACTGGAGAAATATGTATTTATATTTATTTATACTGGAGAAAATATGTATTTAAATTATATATACTGGAGAAAATATGCATCTAAAGTGTATAAATATGTACTTATGTATATACTTTTATAAGTATATATATATATATATATATACTGATAAATATATATTTAAAGTATCTACTTTCTCCAGTTTGTCACCTACTGTTTGATCATTTATGTCTTAATTACAATCAAAATAAATAATGATAAATAATGTCTTATAACTGAAGTTTATATTTTGGCTTGCTTTTAGGAATTACTTCAATTTTGGGTTTTTTGAGACTTTTTAGCGCCATCTTATATTATTTGTCTTCTTTTATGGCTTCTTTTAACTGGTAAACAGATACAGACATTTTGATGTTTAAACTTATACCCTGGAAATAACAAGCATAATTGTTCATATTAAAACTCTTTTTGTTTATATAGCTTATCATTACTACTGTTTGAGAATTAAGTAATAAATTCTTGCAATTATCAAAACCACGTAGTCAGGACATATTTGTTGATCTTGATCTAATCTTTGAAAAATGAAAAAAAGAGAATTTGCCATAATAGAACAAAGTCTTGTTGAAATAATTATTTTAGAAACAATTTTAGAGTTTGTACGTAAGGAATAACTATTGTAACACATATTACAATCATCAGAAAGTGCAGTTTTTGAAATCGACTGCATAGAAAATTTGAAAAAAATTGCCTACTTGCTTCAGAATTTTGCACATTTTTAAATTATTATTTTATAAGGTTGTTTGTAATACAGTTTTAGGCATACTGTGTTCCAACCTCCCACCAGAGTCGCCTTCTGTCAATCAGTATTACCATTCAGTATCAATCACCTGTGTATCAGTATCCTCAATCTTGCAGCAGACCTTTAGCAGGCATATTTTGAAGCTTTGTTATAGTTAGGTTTTCCTTTTTGTCTTTTTTTGTGATGTTTTTATTGGAAGTTTTTTTGCTTGGGCTTTAGATTACACACACCTTAATCAGAGTTTACTTTTGGCTCAACATTCAGGGGACAATATGTGGAGCCAGTGATCTACATTGGCCACATTCAAATAAAATCACACAGCTTCTATTCTATCTCTATTGTTCTAGTACTTTACACAGTTATAAGTAGAAACAATATAAGAACACTTTTGAGAATTAAGTCACTGTCTTAGTAAAAAAAACCTAGTAGACCAAAGTTTTATTTTTTCATCAGAAGTAAACACTACTAATAGATTCTTTTGGAGATGGTTTCAAACAGTATAAATAAATTATTTAAAAGTGAATGAGGATTAATTGATATTCAAAGAAGTTATATAAACCAATAAATGCTGACAGCTTGCACAAAACAAATGACAATATTATTTTAATAGTGGATTATAATTTAAATATCTAGTATTATAGGAAAATTGTACCTAAGTGTGATTCAAGAAAGTTCATTTTTCCCTAATTCAAATTCTAATCCTAAATTCCTAATACTTTAGGGTTTTGTTAAGATGTGATTTTAAAAATGTGTTATTGAGGAGGTGGGGGCTAAGTTGAGGTGAAAGAAGTCTATTGGAGACACTGGGAAATAAAATCATCAGAAAAGTAGCAATTAGCTCTGTAAGAATCCCCAAAGGAAAAGGGAAGTACAGAACCAGAGAACCACTCCACAGAAACTAAAGGAGTGAGTTACCCATACCTTAGTCACGAGGCTTGGAAGTTTTGAAGAAACTGAAAAAGACAGTGTAGCAGGAAAACAGCAGCTATAGTCTGTAGTATGAAGAGCCATTTAATTGTTGGCCATGTTGTTCCAGTGGGCTTTCAGCTCTCCACAAGCCCAAAGCTTATTTAAGAAACAGATAAAATGCCTAGCAGGAACCCAGAAAAGGATTTGAAACATTGTTTGTGTTGTGTACAGACTTTCTGAGAAGCATCTCAGGTCAAGGTTTCTGACACTAGGTGGCACCAGAGAATGATAAAAATATTACCTAATCCTCCCTTTCTCCTATTGTTAATGTCTTAAGACCTGGATCAGTGGAGTCAAAATTCTCTGGACCACGGAAACCTCAAAAACTCCAAACTCAACAACTGAAGTAGAAAAGACTAAAATGAAAACTCCAAAATCAGAATGTCTACCCAATAGCCCCTAGAGCAACCATAATGGAAAAGCTGCAGTTTTCAAGTCCACTAGCTCAATAATTATAGTTAACTCAATAATTACAGAGAACAGTTCAGAATTATCTATCTGCAACAATGAGTTCTGCAAACTCTCAAGATTACATAACTGAGATGTTTAATCAAATTAATAAAACAAGCAGTTAATTTTAAAATCATAATGCAAGCAGTCAATAATTCACAAGAATGAGAGGGCAAAATGAAAAAAAATAGTCAATCAGAAATGAGAAAATTAAAGAAAATGAGTGGCTTAAGAATACTAAAAAGAAACCTTAGCGGAATGCTTCAACATCATAGTGATATCAGCTGAGGACTGAATCAGTGATCTCTGTGGTATAACAGGAAATATCCAGAAAACATCAGAAATTGAAAAAATAAAGAAAAAATAAACAAAATAGCAGATAATTATGGGATGTGGAACAGAATAGAGATCATTGAAGAATTGCAAGTAGAAGAAATAAATATTTCACAGAGTTGAGAAATACATATTCCTAATTCCAAAAAGCTCAAAGTTACAGCAAAAATAAACCAAATCAGAAAAACTGTAAGGCACACTGTGATCAAAATGACAAAAAGCCAAAGACATAGATAAAATGTCAGGAGTAGCAAAATCAATGAATGAGCTTACATAGTAAATAATAAAAGTCTCCCATACAATTTTATCAGATTTATCAAATGACCTTTATGAGGCAGCGGAAAATGGTGGGAAAACAGGAAAAAAATTACTCAATGAAATTTTCACCTTACCAAATATACTCCATTCAATAGGCATTCCTATTTGAAAAGATAATCTAAACCTTCATGGAGAAGGGTAACTTAGGAATTTCAGTCTTAAACAATGATGCAAGAAGCATTAAGGACCTTCTTTGAAAGACAAGAACAATTTCACAAAAACGAGATAAAAAGGAAAATAGTCCCACAAACATAGTTTCTAGAAAATTATGACAAGAATTATGGCACAAATTTTCATCTCAATTTGCCTTAATGTCGATGGCCTGAACTCTCCAAGCAAGAGTTCGTGACAGGAAAAGATGGATCAGTAAACTAAACAGAATTTCCAGTTGCTTACAAAATACAGATATGAATAGTAAACAGAGACTCAACGCCTGTAACTACTCTTACAGGCAAAAAAACATGCTAATTTCTGGACTGGCTGCACTTATATAAATCAACACAGATTTCAAATAATAAATATAGGGGTAGTCATTACTTAATGTTCAAGGGTTTGCACATCAAGAAGTACTTAGATTTCTAAAAATACTAAACACAACGAAGGACCATCCATATGTTTAAGTAACTGGTAATAAACTTGAAGGAAGATAATGATGAAACATATTAATAGGAGGAGATTTTAACACCTACTCATCTATTCCTACTGTACAGATCATTTAGGCAAAACCTCAAAGTGAAAATACTGACCATAAAGGGTAGAAATTGAAGAACAGAGTTAAAAAAGACATGTAAGCTCTTCATAATGCCAAAATTGAATACACGTTCTTTTTTAGTGCACATGAGACTTTATAGAAGATATACTGCATAATTAGACACAAATACATAGAATTCATATCTGATATCATCTCAGACCATGATGCACTTAGAGTGGAGCTGAGTCACACACAGAAACTAGATGAAAATGTAAATGCTAGGAAAATTAAAAGAAATATATTACTGAAAAACCAGTGAATCAAAGAGGAAATCAAAAAGACATCAAATGTGCATTGATGTTACCAAGAATATGTAACGTTCATAAACAAATGACACATGTTTTCAGAATATATCAGATATAGCAAAAAGCTACATTAGGAGCAAGGTTCTTTTTGCAATGCGCATGAATATCTGGTAAATAAGTATCCAAAGAAAAGCCGTAAGCTACAACAAAAGGGCTAATAGAATCCCAAAATTTTCATAAAGGGAACTAATAAAAAAATTTGAATGGAAATCAACAAAATGAAAACAAACAAGAAAGCAAAATAATCCAAAAAGATTAATAAAATCAAAAAGCTTATTTTTTAAATAAAGATTATAAAACTTTAGTAGGATAAAAAACAAGAAGCTAATTCCATGAAAAAACAAAATCGGTAGTGAAAGATAGCCATTACAATGCATACTGAAGAGATTCAAGGGATATCAGAGAGCACTATGAAAAAGTATGCCATAAAAATTAAAAGCCAGAAGAACTGGGTAAATTCTATTGATCATATAAGTAACAAAACTGATTAAAGAGGAAACTGAATATATGAATAGATTAATTACTAAAAAGAAAATCAATATGGCAACTAAATATCTCCCAGAACACAGAATCCCATGGCCAGATGGATTTAGTAGTGAGTTTGTCAAACACTCAAAGAATAACATCCAATCATGCTCAGGTTCACCTATAAAGTAAACATTAAATAAAAAAAACTAAATCAGAAATTTTCATAAAGTTTTTCTATGAGGGCAAACATTCTAATATGAAATGCATACAAAAATATAACAATAAAGAAAATGTAAAACCAATTCATTGGTGAACACAGAAAAGACATTCAACAAATATTATCAAATAAAACCCAACAACACATTAAAGGGACCATATAACATGGTTATTAGAATTTCCTAGGGATGCAAGGATGAATTAATATACAAAAGTTAGTCAACTTAATACACTGTATCAATACAAGAAAATGAATTGATATCATCACAATAGATGGCTGATACATCAATGCAAGATCATATTTCATTAGGACCAACACACATTCATCATTAAAAATTCACTTAAATGAGATTAGAAGGAACTTTCCTCAATATAGGTAAAAACTTTTATGACAAAGTTCAGATAACATCATTCTCAGTGGTACAAGTACCACTGAGATTGATATTTTTAAGGCACTAGCATAGGCATGAGACATAGTTGTCCACTCGCAACTATAAATTAATATCATTTGAATGACTTTATAATAATAATTGGGCAAGAAAGATATAAAGTAAACTATTTTATTGTAAAATAGTGGTATATTATGTGTATCTGTAATGACAGGATATCATATACTTTTAAGTATATGACAATTAAGACTACAAGAACAAACTAGAGGGCCAGGAGTGATAGCACAGCAGGGAGGCGTTTGTCTTGTATGTGGCCGACCCAAGTTTAATCCCCAGTATTCCATATGGTAACCAGAACACCAGCAGGAGTAATTCCTGAGTGAAGATCCAGGAGTAACCCCTGAGCATTGCCAAGTGTGACCCAAAAGCAAAACCAAACAAACAGAAAAATAAATAAATAAAATATTTTTTAAAAAGAACAAACTAGAAACCATAAGTTTACATATTAAATAGGAGACTCATGAGGTGCCCGGGAGGCATAAGTGGTTCTAAGGCTGGCCTGCCACCCCAGCAGAGCCTCACAACAAGCCAGATCACCCTCTCTACTCTGTGGGGCCCGCCATTTTCCACATCCGGACTTCCCTCTCACAACTCCACCAGCAGACCAGACTATCACAGCCAGGATCATCCACAGTCACCCTGCAGCAGGTTTTTTCAATCTGGCCCAGGTATGCTGAACCAGAGACTCTCAGACATTGGCAGAGCAGCTACTTGCACTCCCTGTGCCCAGCCTCCTCATGAGGCGCCCGGGAGGCATGGCGGGTTCTAACGCTGGCCTGCCACCCCAGCAGAGCCTCACAACAAGCCAGACCACCCCCCTACTCCATGGGGCCCACCATTTTCCCACATCCGGACTTCCCTCTCATCACAACTCCACCCAGCAGACCAGACTATCACAGCCTGGCTTGCGCGCTACTATTATTATATTAGGCCCATGACCTAATATAATGGTTTGAGGCCCTTATGTTCCTGGAGCAAGCAGATGCCTTTGGGTTCTACTAGCATGAGACAGGACATATGGAGATATTACTGGTGCCCACTCTAGCTAATAGATGATTAATGGGAAGATAGTGATAGTGATAGTGATAGGGAGACTAAAGAATAACAAACAGAAATCCATAGAATTACTCTAAAGTTGTGCCTCAAAATATCTGGTATATAAGAATAATCAACAAATAAAATTCATCTCCTTCCACCACCAAATCTACTCATACATCAACCCTGTTCCTCAGATTCACAAACTAAATCTCCGAGGAGATGCAATCAAGCATATGAAATTCATAGGCATATCGGTTCCTCACCCACCCTCCGTACCACTGCCCAGAACTGAAAACTCTGGGGCACCCTTGCAAATGAGGCAGGCCAAGACTGCACTGTGCCAAAGCCCCAGCAGCCACACCCACACTGCGCCCAGCCTCCTGTGCAGGAACTCAAAAGCTTTACTAAGAATCTTTGCAGACTCATTCCTGTTCTACAGAGCATCAATTTTCTGGATTGAGCAGTCACAAATGTGGTCTCACAGTTTCTCCCCATTCTACTGTACTGAAATCCCAGTAGAAGTACACCAACTAGATGAGAAAGTAACATAGATGTCAACCAAACTCAACAAAAAAATAAAAAACAAATGTCAACTAATGATGAACAATTAATAAATTCTCAGACAAGCCTTAAGAATCCTGTGGTGAGACATACAAATTTATACAAGTTTCTTTTACTAAGATATTTTAAAATTCCTTTAGCCATTTAGTGTAACAGCAATATAAAACAAATTAATATCTGTCTGCTAAAATGGAAGGCTTGAGGGGTGTTCAGGAAGATGGGGATAATGGTATAGGGAAGTTCACTCAAATTTAGAATTGATATTGAAAGATCAAAATCCCATAACAAATTTATTAGGAGAAACTTGCAAACCATGGTGATTAAAAAAAAAGTAGTTATAATAAGATAAACAGAAAACATCAAACTATAATATTGATACCATAAATTGTATATTTATTGCATGCATTCAAAGATACAACATTGATATAGTTTACAAAACTGACCTTTGTAATATATTGAATATTTGTGTTTTTCATGTTTAATTTAAATATTTCAACAATGAGCTATAGTTTGAAATAAAATATTTAAATAATTTGAATTCCCTACATTTTTATTATGGTGTCATTATATTCAGTACTCTCAATGAGAATTTATACATACATTGCTCTAACACTTTATCCACCACCAGAATGATTGACTCCCTCCACCAGTGTATCAAAGATTCATGCTGTCCTCATCTTTCCGGCAAACCTCAATTCTTTAGCAATGACTTTCAAGTTGCCTGTGTCAACTCATTGTATCTTCATTACATAATTTTGTACTCCATATATGCAAAAGATCATTCTATATCTGTTTCTTTCGTCTGAACTTTACTGAGCACAATATTGTCCAATGTAATCCATATAGTGACAAGTAAGATTTCATCTAATTTTATATCTGTACCATATTACATCTAATATGTAATATTAATACATCTAATATCTGTACCATATTATATATCACAGATACAGATATATCTGTAATATTACAGATATTAGATATTAACATCTAATATCTGTACCATATTGCATCTAATATGTAATATTAATACATCTAATATCTGTACCATATTACATATGACGATACAGATATATCTGTAATATTACAGATATTAGATATTAACATCTAATATCTGTACCATATTACATCTAAATGTATCACAACTTCTTTTCCCATTTCTATTCAGTATATTTTACTTAGTGCTGCAATGAATACTTATGTTCATAATGGATTTTTGAATATGTTTTGTGTTTTAGGGTAGATACCAAGTGGTATAGCTCTTTGCTTAATATGAGAATTCTAGTCTACTATTACATGAGAAATTTCACACTCATTTACAGAGGTTATACCAGATTACTTTCTTACCAACAGTGAAAGAGGGTTTTAGTCTTAACAGGGTCTCATAAATACTGGTTGTTTCTAGTATATTGGTTATCTGCCTGTCTTACTTGTGTGAGATAATATCTTCTTTTGCATAGCAAAATAAACAGATTAAAAAGGACACCATACATAATGGGAGAAAACATTTGCCCACGATATATAAGATTAAAGATTAACAGGGGCTGAGTGATAGCCCCAGTGGGTAGGGCGTTTGCCTTGCACGGCCAACCTATGCAGGCCCGGGTTCGATCTCCGGGCATCCCATATGGTCCCCCCGAAAGCACTGCCAGGAGTAATTCCTGAGTGTAGAGCCAGAAGTAACCCTTAGCATCGCCGGGTGTGACCCCCAAAAGCAAAAAAATAAAAATAAAAAGATTAAAGATTAACATACAAAATTTATAAAGTATTACGTTTAACAATAAAAAAAAAACCAATAGTCTGCTTATAAAGTAGGGAGAAGAAAAGACACTTTACAAAGAGGACAGTATAAATGCTATCCGATGTCCCTTTGACCTAATATTAAACAAATACAAATTCAAATAAAACTTTACAAACAGAATACAATCTAGTTTTAGCATGTTAGTGAACAATAGGTATCATTAGTTCATGTTTTCAATAATAGATATTTCACAATGCATAATATAATAATTTATAAATATCACATATTATATGAATTAATATTAAAATTTCACTCATTTCAAAGCACAGTGCTGCATAAACAGTTATATTAGAAAAATTCAAAAATATGTTTATTTTTAAATTTTTTATTATACCACCATGAGATAATACAATTACAAAGATGTTCATGTTTGGCTTTCAGTCATACAGTGTTCCAGCCCCCATCCCTCCACCAGTGCTCCATTTCCCACCACCAATGACCCTGATTTCCTCCTCACCCCTAGCCTGACTCTATGGTAGACACTGCTTTCTTCTCTCTCTGTCTCTATCTCTGTCTGTCTGTCTGTCTGTCTCTCTCTCTCTCTCTCTCTTTCTCTCTGTCTCTCTGCCTTCTCTTACAGATTGTAAGGCTTCCGACCATACATTTAGAGGTTATCATATATATCCCTTTGCCTAGATTCAATCCTCAGTTCCGAGGGTATTATCATTTCTAACATTTATTAGTACACTGTTTCAGAAAACTTTGGAAAGTCTATACATAAGGTTTTGGAACAAATCCACAGCTTGTCAAAGCCACTGCAGCCAATCCACACACCTGTGCTTCCACCATGTCATGTTTTATGGCCTAACTTCAAAGCTTTCTAAACATATTTAGAGATTCATCCCAGTTCTACAGGTCATGAAGATATGGACTCCAAATTTTGACACTCCAAATTCTGTAGTACTGAAATTTCTCTAGGAGTGCAACAAATTAGTTAATAAAGTAAATATAAGCCAACTAAACTTACTAAACGCAAAACAATTACCAAAAAAGTATCAGTGACAAATAGCTTAGTAGACAAAAACTAAAAAAGTTAAAAAAAAAGATTAGCAAACAGAAACTAAAGAAAACAAACTGGAAAAAAAATGAAACTACAGACAAAGCCCAAAAATCCTGTGGTGAGATATAACAATTTTCAAACATTTTGTCTTAACAAAACAAATTATTATGAGTCAGATAAAAAGCAAACTTGGCAGGGGTTTGGAAATGGGAACAATAGTGGCAGGAAGATCACTAGGTGGTGGGATTGTTTTTTTTATTTCGCATTCTTTTTTGGCTTTTTGGGTCACATCCAGTAATGATAATGGTTACTCCTGGCTTTGTGCTCCAGAATTACTTCTGGCAGGGGACCTTATGGGATGCCAGGGATAAAAACCCAGGGTCTGCCAATTAAGGCAAACCCCAGAGCATTGCCAATATGGCCCCAAACCAAGCTAACACGATTTATAAAGAATAACAAAATTCCTGGAATGTGCAAAATCATCCACAAAGAAAAAAAACAAGAAGAGACTTTACTTTCACAACTCTAAGTTATAATATAAAGCTATAATAATGTAATGTAGTACTGAAAATATAAACTCTTAGCCAATGAAAGACTATTGGTACTGCAGAAATACTGATATGTTGTCAGCTAATATAATGAGCTAGGAAAGTGAAGTGGAGCAAGGAAAGCCTACTCCACAAATGATGTCAAGAAAACTGCTTGCCGTACATTCAAAAAAAAAAACAGATTAAGGCACAGGTCTCACCCCTCACACAATAATTAATTCAAAATTTATTAGGGTTGTTTCTATCAGATCTCAATTCACAAATGGCTTATATTGATGAAAATTTATGCAGAACACTTAATTCTCAATGCCACCAGCTGATAAGATGGAAGCATAGATAAACAAATGGAGCTAGGACAAATTAAAAAAGCCTCTCTACTAGAAAAAAGCAATGATGACTAAATTTAAAGGCACCCAAAAACCTGAAAAATATATTTTCACACCATGCTGTTGTTAAGGGTGTTACTCTCCAAGATAAACTGAGAGCTTGTAAAACTTACCAAAAGAAACTAATGACCACATTAGAAAATAGGGAAAGAGAGGGAACATACTCCCTATAAACACATATCCTCTCAGTGTATGTACTATAAACCATAATGTGCAAATGAAAATAGAGGGGAGAGAAGAAAAATGTTTTCTGAGGAAGGTGGGGGTGGCCAAAAACCAAAAAGATAGTTAACTGAATATGAAAAAAATATTTTCATTCAATACATTAAATTTTTGATATATAGAATATATAAAAGAGTACTCCAAAGGTCAACTATAATAAAATAGTCAAAACCCCTGTCAACAAATGGGGAGAGTAAATGAATAGATACTTCTGAGGAAGACAGGTGAATGTCTAGATCATTTTGACCGCCAGTAAAGAGAGGAGACAGACAGATAAAGAAAGAAGTCAATGGGAAAAAGAAAAAAAAAAAGTGTGGGTTCGAACTATTTTTTAAAATTGAAGAAAATTTAAAATACTTTAAAATAGTGTTCATTTCGGAAAAGTGGACATAATCACAATAGAGTCAGGAATGTAAAATTTGTAATAAGAATTTTATTTAACAATGTTTGTCTAGAGCTAGGAAAATAGCACACTTATCTAGAATGCATAAATTTTATTGGGTTACAACCCCTAGCACTGAATACTAAAGGGGACAATTATTGTATAATAAGCCAGAAGTGATCTTAAATAGCCCTACTGCTTTGTATGATTCAATCCCTACTCCAATTTATAAGTAACAAAATCTATATTATTTGTATATAAAATATAAAGCATCATGAAGGAGAACAACATTGTCATGAATTATTGAAGCATTTAAAAAAATATTGTGACAAGAGTACACATATTTGCATGATGTAAACTGAACAATCAACCTCACTAAAAGCTAGTGTGGTTTCTGTATGTAATAGCAAAGTGGTAGTAATAGAAAGTTTGATGCACCACAGTTTTTGAGATAACAGTCTTATGATATAACATCTATTGTAGTCTTAAAATATACAATATTAGTCAATCACAAAGTAAAACTCTGTTTTACTTACAGTGTTACATGTATGATACTTGAATTCATTTCCAGCTAGAGCCTGAGAATGAAGAGTATGAGCGACAGAAATAAGAGTGGCATTGCTAGTTACATGCTTCTATAACTTTCAACATTTATTTTTCCTCTTGCATGCTTTCACATGCTTTACTTTGCTTTAAAAGTTCAGTTTGACCAATTTGCTTTCATGTATAAATTTCGTTGTAACTCATATTCCATTTCTATAAAGATATACTATTTAAACAATTAGAAATTTATGTTTTTAAATCATTAAAATTTGTATCCTCTTATCTCTGTCAAGTGTTAAATTAACTGATTTAAATAACTCAAGAATTAACTACTGGCAGATTAAACTCACCATTAAATATACACGAAGAGACTTAATTGATAAACTCTAAATACCTGCAGGACTAGCCAAAATGTGTAAAATAAGAGGGAAGAGAGATGCAGAGACAAGAGAGAGACAGAGAGAGAAAGAGAGGAAACTGGGGTATCTGCTATTAAGGCAGCATGGGGGTGCGCGGGAGGGAGGGGGGGGACATTGGTGGTGAAAATGGGGCACTGGTGGAGGGTGCAGTGCTGGTATACTGTATTACAAAGAACCAAGTATGAACACCTTTGTAATTATATGTTTCACCGTGTTATAATAAAAAATTAAAAAAAGAGGAGAGAGATGAAAAAAAAAGATACAATATTAATAAAATTGAAAAAAAAATAAAATAAAAAGGAATGCTATTCATGTCTCCCCCAGAGAGGAATCGAAAGAGCTATGCTTGGAATATCACGCCTCACTCAAGTGAGAGAAGGAATTCGGAGTTCTGACCTCCGTCGCTATTCCAGAATCAGGGCGGCTGTCCCGTTATCCAAGGCATCGAAAATCAGATGGGCTGGGAATGTAATGCGATTTGGAGACAACCGCTGGACTTTAGAGCTTTATTGACTGAATCCCACCGGGATGTCAAAAGATCACGTAGGCCGCCACCTACAAGATGGTCAGACTTCCTTGTCAAGACCCTGAAGGAACGGTTTGAGGATCTTCATATCCCTGAATCAACCAGATGCCATTGGGCTACATTGCACGTGATAGGGTCCAATGGAAATGTTACTGGCGCCTCGCTAGAGCAAATAGATGAATAACGGGATTCAAGTGATCAAGTGATCTAGTGATTTCATAAACAGAAGGAGCAGACTAGCTCTAGGTATATGATCCGGTTTCTTAACTTGTTCACAAAGCTTTAATGGTGTCGCTGTGTATCTGTATTGAAGAAAGTGTGGAAAGTTGTAGTCTAGCAGGCTTGAAGCTTCATTAATATATGCAGCCTTCACTGGTCCTTGGCTTCGTTCAAGAACAATGTCTGATGTCTTAGATATGCTCCATGTTGGTGGTTCAATTTGGAAGCAATTTACACATCTAGGCTTCTTGGATGCACGACTATAATCGGGATGATTTTGTAGCAATGTTATGAGGGAACCTATTGTTTATGGGAATGCTAGAAATACCATGGAGTTTTCTAACAAAATAGAGCCAAAGCACAACTTTATACCATGGTTGAAGACACCAGTCAACAAAATCCAGGAGAGTGTTTTAGTTTGTATTATGCAATAGGATGAAATACATTGCTTATTTTGGCAATAAAATAAAAATATATAACAAAGGCAATAAAAAAAAAAAAGAATTAACTGATAAACTCAGAATTTCACACTGGATAGCATATGATATTTTATATGTTTACCTTTTAAAAATGTTTGATATGTTTTTGATAAGAAATATTACATTTTGTAAATTTATTTATTTATTTAGAAGTTTTGGGGTCACATCTGGATGCTAAGGGCTTACTCCCTGCACTGCACTCAGGGATTTACTCCTGGCAAAGTTCAAGGGGACCATAATGGATGCTTGGGCTTGAACCTGGGTAGCCCCGCAAGGAACAGAAATGCCATGCCCCTCTCTGCTGTTACTCTATTTGCCCCCAACATTTTGGAAAATTTGATCTGAATATTTTAAAATAAGAGATATAGTCTGGGGTTTAAACAATAGATACTATTAAGTAAAAATAATTTTTTTCCTTTCTATCCATTTCCTCTCTGAACACTGGGGTCAAGGATGTTCGGACACACGCATCCATACTATAATCTATAATGCCTTTTTGTTCATCCAGTGTTCTATAGCCTACAAATATATGAATATATAAAATTGTCCTGTGTTTTTCTTTCTTCTGATTTCATCCAACATGATATTTTCCATATATATGTATATATGTATATATATGTATATATATGTATATATATACTATAGCATAAAAAATATATATATATATTTTTTTTCAACAGTCTTTTTAGTCCGCCAAGGCATGCTGATCCAGAGACTACAGACATGGGGCAGAGCTGCTAACAGGCTCTCCCTGTGCCCAGCCACTCATGAGGCACCCAGGAGGGACGGGGGGTTCTAGCCCTGGTCCACCACCCCAGCAGAGAGCCTCACAACAAGCCAGAAGACCCCCACTCTATGAGGGCCTCCATTTCCCATATCGGACTTCCTCTCATCAGAACTCCATCCAACAGACCAGCCTATCACTTACCACGGCTCTTGGGGCCTTAAACAGCCTCACGATTCATCAATAAATGCTAGATTTGAGCTGACTATAAGAGTATACTACCCGTACTTTGGCAGAGCCTGGGACAAGCTACCCCCTTGTCATATTTGATATAGCCAAAACCAGTAACAATTATAGACCTCATTCACATGACCTGATGGAATGGTTGAGGGCTCTTTATGTTCCTGGAGCAAGCAGGTGCCCTTGGGCTCTACTTGCATGAGACAAGTCATATGGGTGAGCTACTGGTGCCCGCCGAAAGCAAATCGATGATGAACGGGAACACAGTGACAGTGATATATTTAGCATAAAATTTTAACTATTGAGTTGATAAAGAAAATATTTTCATTGCTTTTAATATGTGTACTATCAATAAATACCAGAAAAAATGGGGGTAAAAAGAAGAAGAAATGATTGGAAGCGATGACAGCTGCATCCCAAAATAGAAACAAAATAATTATGTAATAAAATGTCATATTTCACTGTGCATTATATTCCTGCTAATCTTAGACTTGGAGGTGAAGAAAGTGGACATGAATGGGAACAAAACTTCTGCTTTCCACCTCTTATAAAAAACTAACAAAAATACTTCATCACCTCAAAGGTAAGGTGTCAATTTCTTTTGAAGGGTGATCAGTCTATTAAGAAAAGTATCAAAATAGGCTTGCTTAGAGTTGTCTGCAAAATTATTATCTTCAATTAATATTAAATGCATCAAAATTTAGATGACTCAAGATATCAAAACATTAGACTTGGGAGCAAAGCAAAAGTATAGGGGGTAAGGTGTTTGCTTTGCATGCAGAAACCACAGGTTCAGAAGTCCCTGAGAATCACCATGTGATCTGCCAAGGTATTGTTCTGAGTAATTCCTGAGTACAGAGATTATAATAACCCATGAGTATCACAATGTGTTACAAGAAGCCAAAAACATTAAAACATGTTCTTGAGTTAGGTATCTGTGTGCATTTTCTTATATGTGTTTCAGTTAGATATAGCAAGGTAATTTTAAGCTCACCAGCCTAAATATAATTTAATCGAAGACACTTTGAAAATAATCAGGTCAACTACAGGTTTTATTGTGAGTTTAATTTCAATAAGTGCTTTATTTTTGTCTTTGTGGTGGTGAAAAAACAAATGAAATACACAAAAGTTAATACTATATTTTCAGGAAAAGGAACACACATACTTCTACAGTGCTCTGACAAAAACACAACATGGTTAAAGTTTTCTGAGTAGCATCCGAGTGATCTAATTTCTATCTGTTAATGAAACAAAAAGTTTTTCAAGCCTTTAGGTTCTAGACAATAAAATCTGTTTTGTGTTTACATTAACTCAATTGGAGAATATTATTTTCATAATTTATTATGGCACAGAAAAATGCTTTTAATTCTCATCTTCTATGAATAATGGTGTATTATCACTGTATTTCTGGAATGAAAGGACCAGGATAATACACATTATGGAATTTTAAAAAATTAAATA
>JAJIBD010031437.1:0-39376 GCA_021461705.1 Cryptotis parvus
TAAACGAAAGCAGGAATAGTATGATAAATACATAATCTCTATAGTATGGTGCCTGGGGAAGGAGCTTGAATGTGTCATCCTTGCTGCTGGGTATACACGCTGCTGTCTACAAAGCACACACTGTAAGCTATTTTTACTTTCTTATTTTTGTGTCATTATAGAAAACAATATCCTTGTCTAATTTGTTTCCAATAGGTAAAGCTGATATTATGTAGGTGTCAAATACTAAGAGACATAAATCAAGTTTTTGTGAAAATAAAAATGTCAGTGTCTGAGCATAAGAAAAAATTCTTAAACCAAATGTATAGTGCTACTGGAATGTATAGCTGCGGACAATTGGTTGCTTGCAAAGAATTTGACTCTAGATATTTAGAAATTTTTGTATACAAGTTTAGATCCTTGTTATGTCTCTCAGAAATTGAGGAATAACTAAAGTGAAGATCTTGACTTTTTTTCCATTTCCTTGAATTTATTTATGATACAACAAAGGACACTATTCTAAAAAATTGAGTTCAAAGTAATATCCTTTCAGTTGCCAAAGGTCCCATAGTTGAGAGAAAAAAATTATGGGATATCTCCATGTTTTAAAGTTTGTGTATTCTAGCTCGAAGAAGGCTAGTTCAGTAAAGAGTTAAAGAAATGAACAAATTCATTAGACAGATGTTTAGAGCCATAGTTACCTAAATAAGAAAGCCAAACTATAAGAAAGCCTAAGGGATGCCTCAGGTTACAAAATAAAAAATGCTTAGCTCAGCTGAAGACAAATAGCCAAATAAACTTTTTTTTTCTTTGGGTCACACCCGGCAATGCCCAGGGGTTTCTCCTGGCTCTGCACTCAGAAATTACTCCTGGCGGTGCTTGGGGACCATATGGGATGCCAGGGATAGAACCCGGGCCGGCACAGGCTGGCTGCAAGGCAAATGCTCTACCCACTGGGCTATCGCCTGGCCCCCAAATAGGCTTTTAACTATAGCAATTGCATGATTAACTTTTTTGACCCAATATTTTGGCTTTCCCAGGCGATTTTCATCCGCTTCTCATTACAAATTTTGATTTAGATCGATCTTTGCAAAATTAACTTTCAGAAATTTTATTTATAACATTGTTTTTGTTTTAACTGTGCCATAACAATGAAAAACATAAAATAATGGTTAATGAATACCAGGGTATAAAAAAAAGATATTTTGTATTGCCCAATAAAATGCTTCCATAAGGTTATTGATGAGCATATCAGAAGACTTTGATATAGTACAGTCAGAGAAGTCCACAGAATCTTGACACTTATGCTCCCTCCATCATAGACTGATTGTAATCAGAAGATCTACACAGGCCTGGCCTCTTACTGCCTCGAGTGAATGACACTGATAGGATTAAAATCACATAATATCTTCTTGGAACTTTTATTGCAATTTGCTTTTGGGCTTCTTGCCTCTAGTCACTCCCCTTTGTTTAACTTTTTCCAAAATCATTTACTGAAAAACATTAATTGGACTGAGAGAGAGGGCAGCAGATAGAGATTTTGCCTAGCAGGCCATGGCCCAGGTTCAGACCAGCACCACATGCACTGAAAGCAAAGATTCTGCACTGAATAAATGGATGGTGAAACATGGAATTGAGCTTAAGCAGTACATACAGGCAAGACTAACTCTGTAATAGTTTAATACAATGCTTCTTCAGTACAAAAATAAATGCAAAAAGAAAAAATAAAAATAATGATCTCCTTTTCAAATTTCAACATAGTAAAAATTCCATAGTATTTTCCAGTCTAATATACACATGTATGTGCATGTGAGTAAAGTTTTAGACAGATACTTTATATATATATATATAAAAAAGTATATATATATTTATATTTATACTGGAGAAATATGTATTTATATTTATTTATACTGGAGAAAATATGTATTTAAATTATATATACTGGAGAAAATATGCATCTAAAGTGTATAAATATGTACTTATGTATATATTCTTATAAGTTATATATATATATATATATATACTGGATAAATATATATTTCAAGTATCTACTTTCTCCAGTTTGTCACCTACTGTTTGATCATTTATGTCTTAATTACAATCAAAATAAATAATGATAAATAATGTTTATAACTGGAAGTTTATATTTTGGCTTGCTTTTAGGAATTACTTCAACTTTGGGGTTTTTTTTTGAGACTTTTAGCGCCATCTTATATTATTTGTCTTCTTTTATGGCTTCTTAACTGGTAAACAGATACAGACATTTTGATGTTTAAACTTATACCCTGGAATAACAAGCATAATTGTTCATATTAAAACTCTTTTGTTTATATGCTTATCATTACTACTGTTTGAGAATTAAGTAATAAATTCTTGCAATTATCAAAACTACGTAGTCAGGACATATTTGTTGATCTTGATCTAATCTTTGGAAAAATGAAAAAAAAAAAGAGAATTTGCCAATAGAACAAAGTCTTGTTGAAATAATTATTTTAGAAACAATTTTAGAGTTTGTACGTGTGAATAACTATTGTAACACATATTACAATCATCAGAAAGTGCAGTTTTTGAAATCGACTGCATAGAAAATTTGAAAAAAATTGCCTACTTGCTTCAGAATTTTGCACATTTTTTAAATTATTATTTTATAAGGTTGTTTGTAATACAGTTTTAGGCATACTGTGTCCAACCTTACTCCACCAGAGTCGCCTTCTGTCAATCAGTATTACCATTCAGTATCAATCACCTGTGTATCAGTATCCCTCAATCTTGCAGCAGACTCTTTAGCAGGCATATTTTGAAGCTTTGTTATAGTTAGGTTTTCCTTTTTGTCTTTTTTGTGATGTTTTTATTGGAGTTTTTTTTTGCTTGGGTTTTAGATTACACACACCTTAATCAGAGTTTACTTTGGCTCAACATTCAGGGGACAATATGTGGAGCCAGTGATCTACATGGCTACATTCAAATAAAATCACACAGCTTCTATTCTATCTCTATTGTTCTAGTACTTTACACAGTTATAAGTAGAAACAATATAAGAACACTTTTGAGAATTAAGTCACTGTCTTAGTAAAAAAATCCTAGTAGACCAAAGTTTTATTTTTCATCAGAAGTAAACACTACTAATAGATTCTTTTGGAGATGGTTTCAAACAGCATAAATAAATTATTTAAAAGTGAATGAGGATTAATTGATATTCAAAGAAGTTATATAAACCAATAAATGCTGACAGCTTGCACAAAACAAATGACAATATTATTTTAATAGTGGATTATAATTTAAATATCTAGTATTATAGGAAAATTGTACCTAGGGTGATTCAAGAAAGTTCATTTTTCCCTAATTTAAATTCTAATCCTAAATTCCCTAATACTTTAGGGTTTTGGTTAAGATGTGATTTTAAAAATGTGTTATTGAGGAGGTGGGGCTAAGTTGGAGGTGAAAGAAGTCTATTGGAGACACTGGGAAATAAAATCATCAGAAAAGTAGCAATTAGCTCTGTAAGAATCCCCAAAGGAAAAAGGAAGTACAGAACCAGAGAACCACTCCACAGAAACTAAAGGAGGAGTTACCCATACCTTAGTCACGAGGCTTGGGAAGTTTTGAAGAAACTGAAAAGACAGTGTAGCAGGAAAACAGCAGCTATAGTCTGTAGTATGAAGAGCCATTTAATTGTTGGCCATGTTGTTCCAGTGGGCTTTCAGCTCTCCACAAGCCCAAAGCTTATTTAAGAAACAGATAAAATGCCTAGCAGGAACCCAGAAAAGGATTTGAAACATTGTTTGTGTTGTGTACAGACTTTCTGAGAAGCATCTCAGGTCAAGGTTTCTGACACTAGGTGGCACCAGAGAATGATAAAAATATTACCTAATCCTCCTTTCTCCTATTGTTAATGTCTTAAGACCTGGATCAGTGGAGTCAAAATTCTCTGGACCACGGAAACCTCAAAACTCCAAACTCAACAACTGAAGTAGAAAAGACTAAAATGAAAACTCCAAAATCAGAATGTCTACCCAAGAGCCCCTAGAGCAACCATAATGGAAAAGCTGCAGTTTACAAGTCCACTAGCTCAATAATTATAGTTAACTCAATAATTACAGAGAACAGTTCAGAATTATCTATCTGCAACAATGAGTTCTGCAAACTCTCAAGATTACATAACTGAGATGTTTAATCAAATTAATAAAACAAGCAGTTAATTTTAAAATCATAATGCAAGCAGTCAATAATTCACAAGAATGAGAGGGCAAAATGAAAAAAAATAGTCAATCAGAAATGAGAAAATTAAAGAAAATGAGTGGCTTAAGAATACTAAAAGAAACCTTAGCGGAATGCTTCAACATCATAGTGATATCAGCTGAGGACTGAATCAGTGATCTCTGTGGTATAACAGGAAATATCCAGAAAACATCAGAAATTGGAAAAATAAAGAAAAAATAAACAAAATAGCAGATATTATGGGATGTGGAACAGAATAGAGAGATCATTGAAGAATTGCAAGTAGAAGAAATAAATATTTCACAGAGTTGAGAAATATATATTCCTAGTTCCAAAAAGCTCAAAGTTACAGCAAAAATAAACCAAATCAGAAAAACTGTAAGGCACACTGTGATCAAAATGACAAAAGCCAAAGACATAGATAAAATGTCAGGAGTAGCAAAATCAATGAATGAGCTTACATAGTAAATAATAAAGTCTCCTATACAATTTTTATCAGATTTATCAAATGACCTTTTATGAGGCAGCGGAAAATGGTGGGAAAACAGGAAAAAAATTACTCAATGAAATTTTCACCTTACCAAATATACTCCATTCAATAGGCATTCCTATTTGAAAAGATAATCTAAACCTTCATGGAGAAGGGTAACTTAGGAATTTCATAGTCTTAAACAATGATGCAAGAAGCATTAAGGGACCTTCTTTGAAAGACAAGAACAATTTCACAAAAAACAAGATAAAAAGGAAAAATAGTCTCACAAACATAGTTTCTAGAAAATTATGACAATAATTATGGCAATAATTTTCATCTCAATTGCCTTAATGTCGATGGCCTGAACTCTCCAAGCAAGAGTTCGTGACAGGAAAGATGGATCAGTAAACTAAACAGAATTTCCAATTGCTTACAAAATACAGATATGAATAGTAAACAGAGACTCAACGTCTGTAACTACTCTTACAGGCAAAAAAAACATGCTAATTTCTGGACTGGCTGCACTTATATAAATCAACACAGATTTCAAATAATAAATATAGGGGTAGTCATTACTTAATGTTCAAGGGTTTGCACATCAAAGTACTTAGATTTCTAAATATAAACACAACGAAGGACCATCCATATGTTTAAAGTAACTGGTAATAAACTTGAAGGAAGATATTGATAGAAACATATTAATAGGAGGAGATTTTAACACTCACTCATCTATTCCTACTGTACAGATCATTTAGGCAAAACCTCAAAGTGAAAATACTGACCATAAAGGTAGAAATTGAAGAACAGAGTTAAAAGACATGTAAGCTCTTCATAATGCCAAATTGAATACACGTTCTTTTTAGTGCACATGAGACTTTATAGAAGATATACTGCATAATTAGACACAAATACATAGAATTCATATCTGATATCATCTCAGACCATGATGCACTTAGAGTGGAGCTGAGTCACACACAGAAACTAGATGAAAATGTAAATGCTAGGAAAATTAAAAGAAATATATTACTGAAAAACCAGTGAATCAAAGAGGAAATCAAAAAAGACATCAAATGTGCATTGATGTTAACAAGAATATGTACGTTCATAAACAAATGACACATGTTTTCAGAATATATCAGATATACAAAAGCTACATTAGGAGCAAGGTTCTTTGCAATGCGCATGAATATCTGGTAAATAAGTATCCAAAGAAAAAAGCTAAGCTACTACAAAAGGGCTAATAGAATCCCAAAATTTTCATAAAGGGAACTAATAAAAAATTTGAATGGAAATCAACTAAATGAAAACAAACAAGAAAGCAAAATAATCCAAAAGATTAATAAAATCAAAAGCTTATTTTTTAAATAAAGATTATAAAACTTTAGTAGGATAAAAAACAAGAAGCTAATTCCATGAAAAAAACAAAATCAGTAGTGAAAGATAGCCATTACAATGCATACTGAAGAGATTCAAGGGATATCAGAGAGCACTATGAAAAGTATGCCATAAAATTAAAAGCCAGAAGAACTGGGTAAATTCTATTGATCATATAAGTAACAAAACTGATTAAAGAGGAAACTGAATATATGAATAGATTAATTACTAAAAAGAAAATCAATATGGCAACTAAATATCTCCCAGAACACAGAATCCCATGGCCAGATGGATTTAGTAGTGAGTTTGTCAAACACTCAAAGAATAACATCCAATCATGCTCAGGTTCACCTATAAAGTAAACATTAAATAACAAAAACTAAATCAGAAATTTTCATAAAGTTTTTCTATGAGGCAAACATTCTAATATGAAATGCATACAAAAAATATAACAATAAAGAAAATGTAAACCAATTCATTGGTGAACACAGAAAAGACATTCAACAAATATTATCAAATAAAACCCAACAACACATTAAAAAGGGACCAATAACATGGTTATTAGAATTCCTAGGGATGCAAGGATGAATTAATATACAAAAGTTAGTCAACTTAATACACTGTATCAATACAAGAAAATGAATTGATATCATCACAATAGATGGCTGATACATCAATGCAGAGATCATATTTCATTAGGACCAACACACATTCATCATTAAAAATTCACTTAAAATGAGATTAGAAGGAACTTTCCTCAATATAGGTAAAAACTTTTATGACAAAGTCTGTAGATAACATCATTCTCAGTGGTACAAGTACCACTGAGATTGATATTTTAAGGCACTAGCATAGGCATGAGACATAGTTGTCCACTCTCGCCACTATAAATTAATATCATTTGAATGACTTTATAATAATAATTGGGCAAGAAAGATATAAAGTAAACTATTTTATTGTAAAATAGTGGTATATTATGTGTATCTGTAAATGATAGGATATCATATACTTTTAAGTATATGACAATTAAGACTACAAGAACAAACTAGGAGGGCCAGAGTGATAGCACAGCAGGGAGGGCGTTTGTCTTGTATGTGGCCGACCTGCGTTTAATCCCAGTATTCCATATGGTAACCAGAACACCAGCAGGAGTAATTCTGAGTGAAGATCCAGGAGTAACCCTGAGCATTGCCAAGTGTGACCCAAAAAGCAAAACCAAACAAACAGAAAAATAAATAAATAAAATATTTTAAAAGAACAAACTAGAAACCATAAGTTTACATATTAAATAGGAGACTCATGAGGTGCCCGGGAGGCATGGCGGTTCTAAGGCTGGCCTGCCACCCCAGCAGAGCCTCACAACAAGCCAGATCACCCTCTCTACTCTGTGGGGCCCGCCATTTTCCACATCCGGACTTCCCTCGTCACAACTCCACCCAGCAGACCAGACTATCACAGCCAGGATCATCCACAGTCACCCCTGCAGCGGTTTTTTTTCAATCTGGCCCAGGTATGCTGAACCAGAGACTCTCAGACATTGGGCAGAGCAGCTACTTGCACTCCCTCTGCCCAGCTCCTCATGAGGCGCCCGGGAGGCATGGCGGGTTCTAACGCTGGCCTGCCACCCCAGCAGAGCCTCACAACAAGCCAGACCACCCTCCCCTACTCCATGGGGCCCACCATTTTCCACATCCGGACTTCCCTCATCACAACTCCACCCAGCAGACCAGACTATCACAGCCTGGCTTGCGCTGCTACTATTATTATATTAGGCCCATGACCTAATATAATGGTTTGAGGCTCTTTATGTTCCTGGAGCAAGCAGATGCCTTTGGGTTCTACTAGCATGAGACAGGACATATGGAGATATTACTGGTGCCCACTCTAGCTAATAGATGATTAATGGGAAGATAGTGATAGTGATAGTGATAGGGAGACTAAAGAATAACAAACAGAAATCCATAGAATTACTCTAAAGTTGTGCCTCAAAATATCTGGTATATAAGAATAATCAACAAATAAAATTCATCCCCCTTCCACCACCAAATCTACTCATACATCAACCCTGTTCCTCAGATTCACAAACTAAATCTCCGAGGAGATGCAATCAAGCATATGAAATTCATAGGCATATCGGTTCCTCACTCCACCCTCCGTACCACTGCCCAGAACTGAAAACTCTGGGGCACCCTTGCAAATGAGGCAGGCCAAGACTGCACTGTGCCAAAGCCCCAGCAGCCACACCCACACTGCGCTTCAGCCTCCTGTGCAGGAACTCAAAAGCTTTACTAAGAATCTTTGCAGACTCATTCCTGTTCTACAGAGCATCAATTTTCTGGATTGAGCAGTCACAAATGTGGTCTCACAGCTTCTCCCCATTCTACTGTACTGAAATCCCAGTAGAAGTACACCAACTAGATGAAGAAAGTAACATAGATGTCAACCGAACTCAACAAACAAAAAATAAAACAAATGTCAACTAATGATGAACAATTAATAAATTCTCAGACAAAGCCTTAAGAATCCTGTGGTGAGACATACAAATTTATACAAGTTTTTTTACTAAGATATTTTAAAAATTCCTTTAGCCATTTAGTGTAACAGCAATATAAAACAAATTAATATCTGTCTGCTAAAATGGAAGGCTTGAGGGGTGTTCAGGAAGATGGGGATAATGGTATAGGGAAGTTCACTCAAATTTAGAATTGATATTGAAAGATCAAAATCCCATAACAAATTTATTAGGAGAAACTTCAGAAACCATGGTGATTAAAAAAAGTAGTTATAATAAGATAAACAGAAAACATCAAACTATAATATTGATACCATAAATTGTATATTTATTGCATGCATTCAAAGATACAACATTGATATAGTTTACAAAACTGACCTTTGTAATATATTGAATATTTGTGTTTTTCATGTTTAATTTAAATATTTCAACAATGAGCTATAGTTTGAAATAAAATATTTAAATAATTTGGATTCCCCTACATTTTTATTATGGTGTCATTATATTCAGTACTCTCAATGAGAATTTCATACATACATTGCTCTAACACTTTATCCACCACCAGAATGATTGACTCCCTCCACCAGTGTATCAAAGATTCATGCTGTCCTCATCTTTTCCGCAAACCTCAATTCTTTAGCAATGACTTTCAAGTTGCCTGTGTCAATCCATTGTTTCCTTATTACATAATTTTGTACTCCATATATGCAAGAGATCATTCTATATCTGTTTCTTTCGTCTGAACTTTACTGAGCACAATATTGTCCAATGTAATCCATATAGTGACAAGTAAGATTTCATCTAATTTTATATCTGTACCATATTACATCTAATATGTAATATTAATACATCTAATATCTGTACCATATTACATATCACAGATACAGATATATCTGTAATATTACAGATATTAGATATTAACATCTAATATCTGTACCATATTACATCTAATATGTAATATTAATACATCTAATATCTGTACCATATTACATATGACAGATACAGATATATCTGATATTACAGATATTAGATATTAACATCTAATATCTGTACCATATTACATCTAAATGTATCACAACTTCTTTTCCCATTTCTATTCAGTATATTTTACTTAGTGCTGCAAATGAATACTTATGTTCATAATGGATTTTTTGAATATGTTTTGTGTTTTAGGGGTAGATACCAAGAAGTGGTATAGCTCTTTGCTTAATATGAGAATTCTAGTCTACTATTATGAGAAATTTCCACACTCATTTACAGAGGTTATACCAGATTACTTTCTTACCAACAGTGAAAGAGGGTTTTAGTCTTAACAGGGTCTCATAAATACTGGTTGTTTCTAGTATATTGGTTATCTGCCTGTCTTACTTGTGTGAGATAATATCTTCTTTTGCATAGCAAAATAAACAGATTAAAAAGGACACCATACATAATGGGAGAAAACATTTGTACACGATATATAAGATTAAAGATTAACAGGGGCTGAGTGATAGCCCAGTGGGTAGGGCGTTGCCTTGCACGCGCCAACCTATGCAGGCCCGGTTCGATCTCCGGCATCCCATATGGTCCCCCGAGCACTGCCAGGAGTAATTCCTGAGTGTAGAGCCAGAAGTAACCCTTAGCATCGCCGGGTGTGACCCTAAAAGCAAAAAAAAAAAAATAAAAAAGATTAAAGATTAACATACAAAATTTATAAAGTATTACGTTTAACAATAAAAAAATCCAATAGTCTGCTTATAAAGTAGGGAGAAGAAATAGACACTTTACAAAGAGGACAGTATAAATGCTATCCGATGTCCCTTTTGACCTAATATTAAACAAATACAAATTCAAATAAAATTTTACAAACAGAATACAATCTAGTTTTAGCATGTTAGTGAACAATAGGTATCATTAGTTCATGTTTTCAATAATAGATATTTCACAATGCATAATATAATAATTTATAAATATCACATATTATATGAATTAATATTAAAATTTCACTCATTTCAAAGCACAGTGCTGCATAAACAGTTATATTAGAAAATTCAAAAATATGTTTATTTTTAAATTTTTTTATTATACCACCATGAGATAATACAATTACAAAGATGTTCATGTTTGGCTTTCAGTCATACAGTGTTCCAGCCCCCATCCCCTCCACCAGTGCCCATTTCCCACCACCAATGACCCCTGATTTCCCTCCTCACTCCCCAGCCTGACTCTATGGTAAGACACTGCTTCTCTTCTCTCTCTCTCTGTCTCTGTCTGTCTGTCTGTCTGCTCTCTCTCTCTCTCTCTCTCTTTCTCTCTGTCTCTCTGCCTTCTCTTACAGATTGTGGCTTGCGATACATACATTTAGAGGTTATCATATATATCCCTTTGCCTATATTCAATCCTCAGTTCCGATGGTATTATCATTTCTAACATTTATTAGTACACTGTTTCAGAAAACTTTGGAAAGTCTATACATAAGGTTTTGGAACAAATCCACAGCTTGTCAAAGCCACTGCAGCCAATCCACACACCTGTGCTTCTGCCATGTCATGTTTTATGGCCTAACTTCAAAGCTTTTCTAAACATATTTAGAGATTCATCCCAGTTCTACAGGTCATGAAGTTATGGACTTCCAAATTTTGACACTTCCAAATTCTGTAGTACTGAAATTTCTCTAGGAGTGCATCAAATTAGTTAATAAAGTAACATATAAGCCAACTAAACTTAATAAACGAAAACAATTACCACAAAAGTATCAGTGACAAATAGCTTAGTAGACAAAAACTAAAAAAGTTAAAAAAAAAAAGATTAGCAAACAGAAACTAAAGAAAACAAACTGGAAAAAAAAATGAAACTACAGACAAAGCTCAAAAATCCTGTGGTGAGATATAACAATTTTCAAACATTTTGTCTTAACAAAACAAATTATTATGAGTCAGATAAAAAGCAAACTTGGCAGGGGGTTTGGAAATGGGAACAATAGTGGCAGGAAGATCACTAGGTGGTGGGATTGTTTTTTTATTTTGTTTTCTTTTTGGCTTTTTGGGTCACATCCAGTAATGATAATGGGTTACTCCTGGCTTTGTGCTCCAGAATTACTTCTGGCACAGGGGACCTTATGGGATGCCAGGGATAAAACCCAGGGTCTGCCAAATGCAAGGCAAACCCCAGAGCATTGCCAATATGGCCCCAAACCAAGCTAACACGATTTATAAAGAATAACAAAATTCCTGGAATGTGCAAAATCATCCACAGAAAAAAAACAAGAAGAGACTTTACTTTCCACAACTCTAAGTTATAATATAAAGCTATAATAATGTAATGTAGTACTGAAAAAATATAAACTCTTATGCCAATGAAAGACTATTGGTACTGCAGAAATACTGATATGTTGTCAGCTAATATAATGAGCTAGGAAAGTGAAGTGGAGCAAGGAAAGCCTACTCCACAAATGATGTCAAGAAAACTGCTTAGCCGTACATTCAAAAAAAAACAGATTAAGGCACAGGTCTCACACCTTACACAATAATTAATTCAAAATTTATTAGGGTTGTTTCTATCAGATCTCAATTCACAAATGGCTTATATTGATGAAAATTTATGCAGAACACTTAATTCTCAATGCCACCAGCTGATAAGATGGAAGCATAGATAAACAAATGGAGCTAGGACAAATTAAAAAGCCTCTCTACTAGAAAAGCAATGATGACTAAATTTAAAAGGCACCCAAAAACCTGGAAAAATATATTTTCACACCATGCTGTTGTTAAGGTGTTACTCTCAAGATAAACTGAGAGCTTGTAAAACTTACCAAAAGAAACTAATGACCACATTAGAAAATAGGGAAAAGAGAGGAACATACTCCCTTAAGTAACACATATCCTCTCAGTGTATGTACTATAAACCATAATGTGCAAATGAAAATAGAGGGGAGAGAAGAAAAATGTTTTCTGAGGAAGGTGGGGTGGCCTAAAACTAAAAGATAGTTAACTGAATATGAAAAAAAATATTTTCATTCAATACATTAAATTTTTTGATATATAGAATATATAAAGTACTCACAAAGGTCAACTATAATAAAAATAGTCAAAACCCCTGTCAACAAATGGGGAGAGTAAATGAATAGATACTTCTCAGAGGAAGACAGGTGAATGTCTAGATCATTTTGACCGCCAGTAAAGAGAGGAGACAGACAGATAAAGAAAGAAGTCAATGGGAAAAAGAAAAAAAAGTGATGGGTTCGGGAACTATTTTTTAAAATTGAAGAAAATTTAAAATACTTTAAAATAGTGTTCATTTCGGAAAAGTGGACATAATCACAATAGAGTCAGGAATGTAAATTTGTAATAAGAATTTTATTTAACAATGTTTGTCTAGGAGCTAGGAAAATAGCACACTTATCTAGAATGCATAAATTTTATTGGGTTACAACCCTAGCACTGAATACTAAAGGGGACAATTATTGTATAATAAGCCAGAAGTGATCTTAAATAGCCCTACTGCTTTGTATGATTCAATCCTACTCCAATTTATATGTAACAAAATCTATATTATTTGTATATAAAATATAAAGCATCATGAAGGAAAACAACATTGTCATGAATTATTGAAGCATTAAAAATATTGTGACAAGAGTACACATATTTGCATGATGTAAACTGAACAATCAACCTCACTAAAAGCTAGTGTGGTTTCTGTATGTAATAGCAAAGTGTATGTAATAGAAAGTTTGATGCACCACAGTTTTTGAGATAACAGTCTATATGATATAACATCTGTTGTAGTCTTAAAATATACAATATTATGTAATCACAAAGTAAAACTCTGTTTACTTGTGTTATGTATGATACTTGAATTCATTTTGAGCTAGAGCCTGAGAATGAAGAGTATGAGCGACAGAAATAAGAGTGGCATTGCTAGTTACATGCTTCTATAACTTTCAACATTTATTTTCCTCTTGCATGCTTTACATGCTTTACTTTGCTTAAAAGTTCAGTTTGACGAATTTGCTTTCATGTATAAATTTCGGTTGTAACTCATATTCCATTTATATAAGATATACTATTTAAACAATTAGAAATTTATGTTTTTAAATCATTAAAATTTGTATCCTCTTATCTCTGTCATGTTAAATTAACTGATTTAAATAACTCAGAATTAACTAATGGCAGATTAAAACTCACCATTAAATATACACAAAGAGACTTAATTGATAAACTCTAAATACCTGCAGGACTAGCCACAATGTGTAAAATAAGAGGGAGAGAGAGATGCAGAGACAGAGAGAGACAGAGAGAGAAAGAGAGGAAACTGGGGTATCTGCTATTAAGGCAGCATGGGGGTGGGCGGGAGGGAGTGGGGTACATTGGTGGTGAAAATGGGGCACTGGTGGAGGGATGCGTGCTGGTATACTGTATTACAAAGAACCAATTATGAACACCTTTGTAATTATATGTTTCACCGTGTTATAATAAAAATTAAAAAAAAGAGGGAGAGAGATGAAAAAAGATACAATATTCAATAAAAATTGAAAAAAAAAAAATAAAATAAAAAAAGAATGCTATTCATGTCTCCCAGAGAGGAATCGAAAGAGCTATGCTTGGAATATCACACCTCACTCAAGTGAGAGAAGGAATTCGGAGTTCTGACCTCCGTCGCTATTCCAGAATCAGGGACGCTGTCTCGTTATCCAAGGCATCGAAAATCAGATGGGCTGTGAATGTAATGCGATTTGGAGACAACCGCTGGACTTAGAGCTGTTACTGACTGAATCCCACGGGATGTCAAAAGATCACGTGGCCGCCCACCTACAAGATGGTCAGACTTCCTTGTCAAGACCCTGAAGGAACGGTTTGAGGATCTTCATATCCCTGAATCAACCAGATGCCATTGGGCTACATTGGCACGTGATAGGGTCCAATGGAAATGTTACTGGCGCCCGCTAGAGCAAATAGATGAATAACGGGATTCAAGTGATCAAGTGATCTAGTGATTTCATAAACAGAAGGAGCAGACTAGCTCTAGGTATATGATCCGGTTTCTTAACATGTTCACAAAGCTTTAATGGTGTCGCTGTGTATCTGTATTGAAGAAAGTGTGAGACAAGTTGTAGTCTAGCAGGCTTGAAGCTTCATTCATCTCTGTAGCCTTCACTGGTCCTTGGCTTGTTCCAAGAACAATGTCTGATGTCTTAGATGTGCTCCATGTTGGTGGTTCAATTTGAAGCAATTTACACATCTAGGCTTGGATGCACTGACTATAATCGGGATGATTTTGTAGCAATGTTATGAGGGAACCTATTGTTTATGAATGCATAGAAATACCATGGAGTTTCAACAAAATAGAGGCAAAGCACAACTTTATACCATGGTTATGAAGACACCAGTCAACAAAATCCAGGAGAGATGTTTTCGTTTGTATTATGCAATAGGATGAAATACATTGCTTATTTTGGCAATAAAATAAAATATATAACAAAGTAAAAAAAAAGAATTAACTGATAAACTCAGAATTTCACACTGGATAGCATATGATATTTTATATGTTTTGCTTTTAAAAATGTTTGATATGTTTTTGATAAGAAATATTACATTTTGTAAATTTATTTATTTATTTAGGTTTTGGGGTCACATCTGGATGCTAAGGGCTTACTCCTGGCACTGCACTCAGGATTTACTCCTGGCAAAGTTCAGGGACCATAATGGATGCTTGGGCTTGAACCTGGGTAGGCCCCGTGCAAGGCAAATGCCATGCCTCTCTGCTGTTACTCTGGCCCCCAACATTTTGGAAAATTTGATCTGAATATTTTTTAAAATAAGAGATATAGTCTGGGGTTTAAACAATAGATACTATTAAGTAAAAATAATTTTTTTCCTTTCTATCCATTTCCTCTCTGAACACTGGGGTCAAGGATGTTCTGAGCATCCCTCTTTACTATAATCTATAATGCCTTTGTTCATCCAGTGTTCTATGGCCCACAAATATATGAATATATGAAATTGTCCTGTGTTTTTCTTTCTTCTGATTTCATCCAACATGATATTTTTCCATATATATATGTATATATGTATATATATGTATATATATGTATATATATACTATATATAAAAATATATATATATTTTTTTTTTCAACAGTCTTTTTAGTCCGCCAAGGTATGCTGATCCAGAGACTCACAGACATGGGGCAGAGCTGCTACAGGCTCTCCCTGTGCCCAGCCACTCATGAGGCACCCAGGAGGGACGGCGGGTTCTAGCCCTGGTCCACCACCCCAGCAGAGCCTCACAACAAGCCAGAAGACCCCCACTCTATGAGGGCCTCCATTTCCCATATCCGGACTTCCCTCTCATCAGAACTCCATCCAACAGACCAGCCTATCACAGCACGGCTCTTGGGGCCGCAAAACAGCCTCACGATTCATCAATAAATGCTAGATTTGAGCTGACTATAAGAGTATACTACCCGTACGGGCAGAGCCTGACAAGCTACCCTTGTCATATTTGATATGCCAAATACCAGTAACAATTATAGACCTCATTCACATGACCTGATGGAATGGTTTGAGGCTCTTTATGTTCCTGGAGCAAGCAGGTGCCCTTGGGCTCTACTTGCATGAGACAAGTCATATGGTGATGCTACTGGTGCCCGCTCGAGCAAATCGATGATGAACGGGAACACAGTGACAGTGATATATTTAGCATAAAATTTTAACTATTGAGTTGATAAAGAAAATATTTCTCATTGCTTTTAATATGTGTTACTATCAATAAATACCAGAAAAAATGGGAGTAAAGAAGAAGAAATGATTTGGAAGCGATGACAGCTGTATCCCAAAATAGAAGCAAAATAATTATGTAATAAAATGTCATATTTCACTGTGCATTATATTCCTGCTAATCTTAGACTTGGAGGTGAAGAAATTGGACATGAATGGGAGCAAAACTTCTGCTCACCTCTTATAAAAAAACTAACAAAAATACTTCATCACCTCAAGGTAAGGTGTCAATTTCTTTTGAAGGGTGATCAGTCTATTAGAAAAGTATCAAAATAGGCTTGCTTGAGTTATCTGCAAAATTATTATCTTCAAAATTAATATTAAATGCATCAAAATTTAGATGACTCAAGATATCAAAACATTAGACTTGGGACAAAAGCAAAAGTATAGGGGTAAGGTGTTTGCTTTGCATGCAGAAACCCTGGGTTCAGTCCCTGAGAATCCATATGGTCTGCCAGGTATTGTTCTGAGTAATTCCTGAGTACAGAGATTATAATAACCCATGAGTATCACTGTGTGTTCCAAAAAGCCAAAAACATTAAAACATGTTCTTGAGTTAGGTATCTGTACATTTTCTTATATGTGTTTCAGTTAGATATCTGCAAAATTAATTTTAAATACCAGCCTAAATATAATTTAATCGAACACTTTGAAAATAATCAGGTCTACTACAGTTTATTGTGTGAGTTTAATTTCAATAAGTGCTTTATTTTTGTCTTTGTGGTGGTGAAAAAACAAATGAAATACACAAAAAGTTGCTCCCTATATTTTCAGGAAAGGAACACATACTTCTACAGTGCTCTGACAAAAAACACAACATGGTTAAGATTTTCTGAGTAGCATCAGTGATCTAATTTCTATCTATTGTGAAACAAAAAGACTTTCAAGCCTTTAGGTTCTATGTCAAGAAATCTGTTTGTGTTTTATTAACTCAATTGGAGAATATTATTTCATAATTTATTATATCCTGAAAAATGCTTTTAATTCTCATCTTCTATGAATAATGGTGTATTATCACTGTATTTCTGGAGATGAAAGGACCAAGTTAATACACATTATGGAATTTAAAAAAAAATTAAATAAAGTGATTTATTGGAAATAGTCACTCCTAATTTCATTAACTTAATATTATCTGTTCTATTTTAGTTTATTGGACTATGAGATAGATGATAATCACTTTAGACTAATGTTGATCTGGTTTACCTCAATTACTTAGTGGCATAAAAACCAAGTAGCAAAAGTATAGCACAAATATTCTAGCTTATGATATCTGTAAATTAGTGCTTTTGAACTTACTGAAGATTATTTATTTTAAAAAGATGAATTGTATTACATGGGTTAAAATTTAAGGAGATAGAGCACTGCTTTTCTTTTTCCAACTACTCTAATGACTCAAATTCTAGTTATTTAATGCTTTAACATTTAATAGAGACAATTTAGATGTCTTTAGAATTAAATAATCTAAAGACTATTTAGAAAATCACACATTGAAACACCAATGACTTTCTTCAATGAATTTTGTTTCTAGAAAATTATGGAAAATAATTTTATACTTATCATAAATCTATTATGCATTTTAATATTTTAAACATGTAACCTTTGCAATAATTGTTTTTAATATTGATAATATAAATATTATATAAATTTAAACTTTAAATTTATGTAGCCCCTCTATTTTTTGCAAAAAGGAATGATAAAAACCAAATTAAAATTAATTAGGGACTAAAATGGAATAATGGCAGTTAAAATCAGAGTTCTTAGGCAAAAATATAATTGTAATTTATAGTAGATTAGTTGCTATTAATATGGTCTAATATTTTTTCATGTTTTCCTTTTTAGAGATTTCAAAGAAATTCATTTGTAAAAATTATGTGTATTAACTCCAATTATTTTATTTTGTAGTAGCAGAGAGTGTGAAAGCCACAAAGAATGGAAGAGGTATCTATACTAGGAATACTACAACCCTCCCACTTTGCCCACCATGACCCAGTCTGTAAGGTGCCTAGGGAACTGAGGGGTGATAAAGTCTGCAGAAACTTCATTGCAACGTAACATTAACATTCCTTCCTCACTCTAGGCTGCCTAGGTTTATTTTCTATTCTCAAAAAATAGAACTTCAGCGAAAGCTAGATTAATTATTTATCTATTTTTATTAGAGCACCTTGTGATGCAGAATTGCAAAGATGTTTTTTGGTTTGGTTTCAGTAATATAAAGTCCACACTGGTCATTTACCAATGAAGACGAAGACAAATATGATGAGGATGATGATGTAGGTGATGAAGAGAACTCAGGAAAAGAATCTAAGAATCTATGGATATTACTCCAGTCAGATGAAAGATATTTCTCACAAAAGCTGCTCCTGTAAAAGCCCAGAATATGGCAGATGCAGATTAATGATGATGATAATGATGATCATAACAATGACGAGAAGAGGAGGATGTGGATAGGATGACGGTCTGTTAAAGAAGCACCAGGGAAATGACAGAATAAATGGTTCTGAAGCCACGAAACAGAAAGTAGAAGGCAATAAACCAACTATATCTCAACCTCTTTGTTGGAAAACTAATCTCCAATAACCTGCCTGAGTTTAAAACTGATAACAGTGATTAGTTTAAAACTGATACATTTTGGAAAAATGGTTTTGTTGTTATAGGTGTCAAAATTGGTGAATCTAGGAAGTTTGATTACGTGAATTATATAAGCACTGAAGACTTGGGAAACACATTGAAACTTAGTAATATAAAATGTTTGGCAATAAATTAAAAAACACAAAACAGAAAGACAGTAAGAAAGATCAAGATATAAGGAGAGTTTTGCTAAAAATATGACTCAAGGAATTATTCAGGATGAATTAAAGGAAGTGTATGAGGATATTATGGGGATCAGTTTAGTCAGCAAGGATAGAAAGAGTAAAGGAATTGCTTACACAGAGTTTACATTGCTAGGAGCTGATGCAGAGAAAACCTTAGGAGAAAAGTCAGGAACTGATGTAGATGAATTATCCATTTCCCTGGACTACACTAGAGAATAGATCAGAATCAGGCTTGTAGAGGGGGAGCAATTGTACAGAACATCAAAATTCTGGTTTTAACAAAGTTTCCTGCAGGGCCACAGAAGAAACTCTTCAGGATATATTGGAGAAGGCAGCTTTTATCAAATGCCCCCAAACCAAAATAGCTCATCTAGAGTGTATTGTATGTTAAGGTCTTAAGAATTTACTTTCTTTTAAGATGCTAATGAAGTTTTAAATTCATGTATTAAAAGGGAAATATAGGACAGAATATTCAGGCTGGAGTTGCAAGGACCAGGAGTATTACCTAATTCGAGAAGCTAACACTCCAAAACATTTTTATCAAAGGTATGTCTAAGGAAACCACAAAAGAGACATTAAAAGAGTTCTTGGATGGCTCTGCTCCAGCAAGGGTAGTTATCGATTGGGGTCTAGGTCCTTCCAACGCATGGTTCTATACATTTCAAAGATGAGGAAAATAACAAAACTGCCAAGGACAACGTTGGAAGATGCAAAACAGTGACAGGAAAAAATGCTAATTTGAACTGTGCCAATCCTAAAGGTGAAGGTAGTTTTGCTGGTCCTGGTGGAGGCTGAGGTAGCTTCGGCTGCAGAAGCAAATGAGGTCAAGACTGATTTGGTGACAGTTGTCAAAAAGCTTTAGAAATCAAGGAGGAGACCGAGAGGGGGCAGAGGCACAAGCCACAAAGAAAGATGGCAACATTTGAGCAGTTTATTCTATCCCTCTTTTGCCTTTTACCACCCTAAAGTACTCAAACTTTTACTCTGTTACCTGATCAATGAGAGCTTTAGGAAGGCATTCCCAGAAAACCCAGTAGTCTACTGAGAAATGAGTGTAGATGCCATTTCCAGGGAGAGTTCTGTTGGTTTTGACTGCATATTCTGATAAACTTTTAAAGAGATGAGTCACAGAGATAACCCTATTTGTTAGTTTTGAATTTATATCATTTCTTACATGTAAAAATAACACTTTTTACTAAAAAAATGGTTATTTTGTTTTTTGCTTTGTTTTTATTGTATTTAGGGTGTCAGGGAAAACAAATTGTTTTGTTTTGCTTCAGCTACTTTGCAAAAAATGAAAAGCTTTGAACTGTGTTGACATAAAAATAAAGCTTGTACTAACAATTAAAGCCATCTTCTATCCCTTTAATTATAACTTTCTTTATCCTAAAATGAGATGCAAAGTACTAGAAAGTTTTGGGTGATAACAGAATTCTTATGAAGAAAATGAAATCATTTATTATTCAACATCTAAGGCCATTTCCTAAAATGCTCACTCCTGTTGAGTATGAGGCGGGGGGGTGTTGTGCTCAGCACTATGGTACACAGGGACCACCAGGGTTTATCTAAAAATAAATGAATGAAACATGAGAATGGTATTTTTTTCTAATAATGAATGCATTCATACTTCAGATGACTTATAATTTTATAGGAGTTCTGTTCTTTCATCTATTTTGGGATCAAAAGCATGTTTTAACTCTTTTTAAAGAATGAAATATTTGGGGGCCTATTGGCATTAAACAATGCAAGACCTGTTGGCAATAATTCAACACAGATGCCTAGATGAATGCTGAACTAATAATATCTGTAGAAGTTTACAGTCTTTCATCTGACTACTTATAAATGAATGTGAAGGGAGGTTTAAGACACAGAAGTTGAATGAAACTAGAGATTAGTATGCAAAGAATTGTCAGAAATGGTAAATGTTAAAAACCTGGAATGCATATTTTGATAGTCTGAGGAAGCATTCCAGCAAAGTGAGTACCAGAAACTGACAGCCAGATATCAATGTGGAAAGGATCACTTCTTGATTTTAAGGAACAACAACAAAATAATACTTCAGTAGAAGAACATTTGTGAAAGTTGGTATATTTCACAGGGATCTAATAAGTCCATGCCTGAGGGTTTACGATGCTGCTGTTGCTAGCTGAGCCTTCTGCTTTAATGATTTTGTATATTTAGCTTAGTTAACTTCTAGAACTTTAGCATCTAATTTGGTGTGCTCCTACTGGGATGTAAGTGTTATAAAGTTCGGAGGTATCAAGAAACTCCAGTATACTTAACTAGGCAGTGAGTTTACATGTCAGTTGTCATGGGAAATAAGTGTGGCTGAGGGGAGGATATCAGGCCCCCACTCTGAGAAGACTCCAGAGGTCTCAGTCTGAGGATGGATTTACCTGAAATTTTTAGCTGCTTGGCATCTCTGCAGAGCTCATTCCTGAGGCCTTGGAGTTAGACCGTTAGCATGACAGTAGCTGTGGTGCGGTGAGTGCAGCTCAGGAGAACAAGGTCTCTGCAACTCTTCCTAATTTTCAGCCTGGAGACCCTTGTATTTTTTTTTTTTGTTTTGTTTTTTGGGTCACAAGTGGTGATGCACTCAGGAATTACTCCTGGCTGCGATTAGGGGACCATATGCAATGCCAGGAATAGAACCGCATAGGCCTGCATGCAAGGGAAATATGATAGTACCTGCTGTATTATTGCTCGGGCCCAGATCCATGTATTTTTACAGCTATTTGATCTCTTTATAAATTTGTATTCTTATTTCAACCTTAGTATTATCTGTTACTTCTTGATAAATATATAATTCTAAATTCTATATTATGCATTTATGAGAGTGTGGGGAAATGAGAATTAATATTTCTATGCTTTTTTTTTTTGCAATAAGAAATGCCAGGAGAGTAAACTTTACATGATTGACCCATAGTAAGAAAACCATATATGTGAATACAGTCTTAAATTTACATATAATTTTTTAAAGAAAATAATAATAAAGCACTTAAACCTGTTTTATACCAGAGAAAATATCCAATTTACAGATTTTAAGTGACTTTATTTGATTCTAATTTACAGAGTTTAAATTAGAATCAGCAGCTTCTGATTGATGAAGTTAACATTTAAAGCAAATTCTTTTCTAAACGTTAGAGTTTTACTTGTCACAACATCTGTTTTTTCTGTATTTCATTGATGTATTAAAATATGCTCAAAGACCCAAATATTTTCTTCATTGTGACAAAGCTAACAAAAAGTGATCCAAAAGTCAAATGGAAAATTAAGTAAACCCTTGCCAAATGATTATAGTTATGAAAATAAGACTACATTAAAAACAAAAGTAAATTATCTTCATAAACACTTGAAATGAGAATATAGTTTGTCTCTGCTGAGGCTACTTAAAGAATTTTAGCAGTTTAAATTAGCATTCAAAAGGAGTATATTACAGACCATTGAGGAAAATTAATGAGAAAGATTAGAATGCATGAGAAGAAATGCAGTTTTACTTCCATGTAATAATAGCAAAGAACACAGTTTTATACATACGCATACAGAGAGTATCAATGTACAGATTAGTAGAAGTAATTTATTTTTCCTATACAGGTGTTATATCCTTATTTATAAGAAAGTCTAGTGATATCATTATTTTTCTTGATTGTGGAAAGACAACGAAAATTTAGATTTAAACTTTCTTATATTGTGCTCCATAAAAATTTGATTCAAACTAAGGCACTGAAATACCTTCCTTACTATACATTATAATTTTATAATGGATGGATACAGTTAATGATATTAGATTTATATAAATGACTCCTCATAAATGATAAGTATAGAAAATGAGTTCTCTAAGTTTTTGACTTTGTTCAGGTAAGCCTCTGGGAGTCAGAGGCTAGGTAAGACAGAAAATGGAACAGTGTGCTAACAATTGTGAGGGTACTAATGCCAACCTAGAACTGAGCATTGAATAGAGGCAAAAGGATACACATGACAACCCTTTAATGTATGTTCTGTAATCCATAGTCTGGAGAGGAAGGAAAAGAGAAAGATAGAGAAATGGAAAGAAATAAAGAACCTGCCATGGAGGAGGGCTGGGGGAGGGGGAGGGAACAGGGACGTTTGGTGGTGGGAGATGGGCACTGGTGGCGGGATGGGTGCTGCTACACTGTATGACCAAAACCCAAATATGAACTTTTTAATTGTATATCTTTGTAATTGTAAAAATTAAAAAATTAAAAAAAAAAAATAAAAAAAATGAAAAAAAATCAATGGACATAGCTATGGGTTCAGAAGTTAAAGAAAATTCCTAGCTTATTTATTTATTTATTTATTTGCTCATTCATTTATTTATTTATTTATTTATTTATTTATTTAATTATTTATTTATTTATTTATTTGCTTTTGGGGTCACACCCGGCAATGCTCAAGGGTTATTCCTGACTCTACACTCCGAATTTTCTCCTGGAAGTGCTCGGGGGACCATATGGGATGCCAGAGAATTGAACCCAGGTTGGCCACATGCAAGGCAAGCGCCTTACCTGCTGTGCTATCGCTCCGGCCCCTCTAGCTTATTTTTGAACTTGTATTTTTTAACTCATTAGAAATAAAATATCTGTAATATTGTTGAATAAGAAACTTCCATCAAAAGCATAACGTGTGGAACATATTCCAGAGGATTGAATGTATCTGTTTTTCTTTAATAATTTTCTGTATTAAAATATTTGTAAAGTTTCTGTTTTTCTTTAATAATTTTCTGTGGTAAACTATTTGTAAAGTTTCACCTTTAATACTTCTATTCTTTTCTTACTCTAACCCTTTCTAGGTTTTCCTACTCCCTCTTTGAAATTTTAGAGCCAGACTTTTCTTGAATAACTTTGTTTCCTGTCATTTATTCTCTGGCATACCTACTTTAATGTCAGGATTACATAATACAATCAGTGAAAAACTTGTTATAAAAATCACATTATGGGTGGAAGTAACAGTAGTTGAAAGGGTGTTTGCGTTGCACATGGCTGACCAAGGTTCAATCCCCCAGCACCCTGCCTGGTTCCCTGAGCACCTCCAGCAGTGATCTCTGAGAGTAAAACCAAGAGCCTGAGCGTGAGAAAATAAGCCATGAGATGTGATCTAAAACAGATATCACAACTTTATCTTTGCTATATCTTTACCAAATGGTTATAGTTAAGAAAGTAAGACTACATTGAAAACAAAGTAAATTATCCTCATAAACACTTGAAATGAGAATATAGTTTGTCTCTGCTGAAGCTACTTAAAGAGTTTCCTGGGTTGAATTTTAGCAGTTTTAATTAGCATTCAAAAGGAGTATATTACAGACCATTGAGGAAAATTAATGAGAAAATTTGAATGCATGAGAAGAAATGCATTTTTACTTTCATGTAATAATAGAAAGGAACAGTTTTATACATACTCATATAGCGTATATGTGTATGTGTACCTAGGTCGAGAAGGCAACATGATGAACGACCTGAAACCTGAGTTGCGCAGGAGGAAAAGAGCGGCATGGACTGTCTTCAAAAACATAAAAACAATAGTCAAAAGAACAAAGAACCTGGGCCGGAGCTATAGCCCAGCTGGTAGGGCGTTTTCCTTGTGTGCGGCAGGCTCATGCCAACCTGGGTTCGATCCCTGGCATCCCATATGGTCCCCGAGCACCGCCAGGAGTAATTCCTGAGTGCACCAAAGAGGAATTGAAAGAGTCATGCTTGGAATATCATGCCTCACTCAAGTGAAAGAGGGAATCCGGAATTCTGATCTCCGCCGCTATTCTAAAATCAAGGACGCTGTCTCATCTGCCAGAACATCGAAAATCAGATGGGCTGGTGATATAATGCGATCTGGAGACGACCATTGGACTAGAGCCATTACTGATTGGATTCCACTGGACTCCAAAAAGATCAAGTGGCCTCCCACCTGCAAGATGTTCAGACTTCCTTATTAGGACCCTAAACAAACAATTCGAAGCTCTCAATATCCCTGAAACAGACAGATGCCATTGGGCTACACTGGCATGTGATAGGGTCAAATGGAAACATTACTGCACCCTCTTGAGCAAAAATGATGAATAACAGGACATCAAATGAACAAGTGATCAAGTGATCTTTACTATGCACCTAATTGATGTGTTTATTTATCATTTTAAACTAGCAGTTAATAAAACTATTGAATGAATATTTCATACTAAGTGCATTTTCATAGAAAAAATGTGTAAGCAGTGCTTTCCCTTAATAAGGGTAAGGCATGCTTTCTTTGAGGAGGAGAAGTGGGGGTCAGGGGTTTGGGCCTCACAGGATAGAGTTCAGAGCTTTACTACTCTCTTTATATTCAAGGATTACTCTGAGGTGCTCAGGGGACCATTTTGTGTGTCAGTAATCAAACCCTGGTCTCTGCAAGGGAAAATGTCACCTGATCCAAAGTAAGTGTAAAATAGTATATGTTCCACATTCTGTGTATTGGAAGGAAGTTAACTTCATCTATTCATATAATTTAGGCATCCCTTTAAAACACTGTCAGGCAATCATCTACTCTCCTCTTCCTATGCAACTGACAGTGCTATAGTTTAGCTCCAAGACATTCTTTTATTAATTTAGTTATTCTAAGCCTGCCAAGCATGTAGCAAATTACAAGTCTGTAAATTTCTTCTGTTGTTGTTTTTGTTTTTATCCTTTTTGGATCACACCCTGCCATGCTCAAGGAGTACTCCTTGCTCCGCGGTCAAGAATTACTTATGGAAGTGCTCTGGGTACCATACGAGATGTTGGGAACCGAACCAAGGTTGGTCACATGCAAGGCAAACTCCCTTCCTTTCTGTACTATTGCTCTGCAATTTTTATAGCAATTACAATTCTGTCTGATTTGGCATATCGAACAGAATCACTTTAAAAGTGATTCAGATGGGCTGCACATGTAATGCAATTTGGAGACAACTGCTGGACTAGAGCCGTTACCGACTGGATCCCACGGGATGTCAAAAAGATCACATGGCCGCCCACCTACAAGATGGTCAGACTTCCTTGTCAAGACCCTGAAGGAACAGTTTGAGGCTCTTCATATTCCTCAATCAACCAGATGCCATTGGGCTACATTGGCACGTGATAGGGTCCAATGGAAATGTTACTGGCGCCCGCTCGAGCAAATCGATGAATAACGGGATTCAAGTGATCAAGTGATCAAGTGATCAATTACAATTCTGTAGAATTTCCTTGTGTGTAAGATTCATAGTAAAGTGCAGAATAAGATTACCTACAATATCTTATTTTCTTGAAAATAAATGAGATAATCCATGAGCAATTCAGAATTCTAGATAGATAATTCATTCTCTTTGTTCAGTATTTGGTTTCTTTTACATTGTTAGTAAATGCTTCATTGATGGTTACCTAAACGCAAGTAAGGTCTGTCAATATATTTGAATACAAAGCTCCATAAAATTGGTTGCAGTTTGTTTCTAGGCAACCAAGAAAAGGTAGAATCTCTTATTATATGTGTTCCAAATTTAGTATCACTTTTCTTGGTCAATTTTGTAATGTATATTACAATTTGTAATTGTTAAGTTACTCGCAATGTTTATTGTTTACTATTAATTTTACTTATAAATTCATGGTAAATTGCTCAGTTTATTAGAAAGCATACCATGCGGTGACGTTCATTTAGCATCAATAGAAATACTACACAGCTGTCTAGTTTGTTTTAATTTGTATTATTTCATACTGAAATAAACAAGAAGGAGACTGCATATAATCAGTGAGGGAGAATGAAAAATAGACAATGGATGAGAAAAGAAAGAAAAATTGCTTTGGAGAAGATTACGTTTAACTGATGTTTCTCCTTTTGTGCATTACAAAGGGCAGGTCTTTTCTATCTCTGAGCTCTCTAACATACCTGTGTACCCAGATTCATTCTTCTTCCACCTTTGTTATCTAACTTGCGCTGAGCTGTAGTAGAGCTTCTCACCCTCAGAGCATGGGTACAGGATCTACATAGCAGGAGGCCAGAGACGCTGCTTAAGCCTCTTGACAGGTCAACTTTATTCCCTTTTAATCCTCTCCTTCATTCTCATTGAACCATTTATGTCAGATAGAGAACAGTCTGCCTCCTTTAACAAAAAAGCCATTATTTACCATTGAATTAGAACCTCCCAGAAGCAAAATTTCCTCTTCAATAACAAATATCCTGTTTCACATTTGACATTTCTGAATCAACAAAAGATAGAAAAATTTCTTCCATTCCTAAATTTTCCCATTAAAAAAAATCCTTGTTCCACAAAAGTGAAAAAAAAGTTGTTTATTTTAAATTTTAACTCATTGTATGAAGAACTCTATATGAATCTCCAAAATAATACATTAGACAAAATTTTTTACCATAAAAATATAGTAAACATTCTTATGAAATCTTTATAAATTTATAAGTCTGATATGTATATCAAATCATACTTTTCAATTATTAGAAAATTAAACTAATGATCTTATAACAGTTATAAGGAGAACATAATTTTCATATTTTAATAAATAATTTAATAATAGAATCAATATAAAGCATTCGTATTATTAGTACTAGAAATATTAATTAAAATCTACACGGCTTTACCAGAAATGTAAAAAGGATGCCAAAAATTTTTTAATAAGTGAAACTCATTCCAGAGACACATGCAGTTTATGTTTCTCCAACTGTTGACACAAATGGAGATAACACACACACACACACACACACATGCTTACATACATATCTATAACAATTTTAGAAGAGCAGAGCACTTTTAAATTGTGTGAATAATTTATTATTATAGAAATCAAATTTCTCTTGTGCTTAAGTGCTTTTTATAAGGAAATGTTTCATCTAGGAAAGTATAAATGCTCTTGGCTCCTGTAATACAAAACCCGTCAAACATTGAAATTCTCCCATTGTGCAAGTCCTGTTAGAACTTTTTTGGGTTGTGGGGGTATTAGAGAGTAAAATGAACATCTGTAGTGGTGAAACTATTCTCAGCACAGTTTTCAGCAGTGAATATCTTTGGGGGCACCCATAACATTACAGTGACTATGGACTATTGCCTGCAAAGCATGTACTCCAGGCCTTTGTCTCCCAAACTGTCAGGAAAGATCCCTCAACACAGATACAAGAGTAATCCCTCAACACAGCCAGATGTGATCTCAAAACAAAACCAACTAATCAAACCAAACCCCCCAAGAAAATATCATAGTATTCAGATGATATAAACATTGAAGTTTCATCCTTTTCCAAGGGAGAATGGCTAATAGGGGTGGGAGCAAGAGTGTAGTAGGTAGGGTACTTGTGTTGCCCTCAGCTGACCCAGATTTAATCTCTGCCATCCCATATGGTACCTAAGCACCACCAGAAATAATTTCTCAGTGGAGATCCAGGAGTAGCCCCCTGAGCATCACTGTGTGTGGCCCCCAAACCACAAATAATAAAAGGTAATAGAGCTTATGATACCATTGTTCAAGCTAAACAAAGATTTTACATTAAAATATAGTCACCATGATTGTAATACTTAAAAAATATTATTTGCCATTTTCCACATCCAGACATCCCTCTCATCAGAACTCCATACAGCAGACGAGCCAATCACAGCAGGGATCATGGACACCCACCCTGCAGCAGTATATTTTTTTCAATCCGGTCCAAGTATGCTGATCCAGAGACTCACAGACATGGGGCAGAGCTGGTAACAGCTCTCCCTGTGCTCAGCCACACATGAGGTGCCCGGGAGGGATGGCAGGTTCTAGCCCTGGCCCGCCACCCAGCAGAGCCTCTCCACAAGCCAGACACCCCCCACTCCATGAGGGCTGCCATTTTCCATATCTGGACCTCCCTTTCATCAGAACTCTATCCAGCAGATGAGCCTATCACAGCCAGGATTATTGACTCCACCCTGAAGCAATTATTTTTTTCAATCCAGCCCAGAACTCCATACAGCAGATGAACCTATCATAGCCCTGGATCTTCGACACCCACCCTGCAGCAGTTTTTTTTTTTCAATCCGGCCCAGGTATGCTGATCAAGAGACTCATAGACATGGGGCAGAGCTGCTACCGGCTCTCCCTGTGCCCAGCCGCTCATGAGGCGCCGTGAGGGATGGCGGGTTCTAGCCCTGGCCTGCCACCCCAGCAGAGCCTCGCAACAAGCCAGACGACCCCCACTCCATGAGGGCTGCCATTTTCCACATCCGACCTCCCTCTCATCAGAACTCCATCCAGCAGACGGGACTATCACAGTCCGGCTCGTGTGACTGCTTGTGGCTGCGCGGTTCATCAATAAATGCTGTATTTAGAGGTGACTACAAGAGTATGCCACCCTCACGGCAAGCTTGGCAAGCTGCCCATGTAATATTTGATATGCCAAATACCAGTAACAATTATGCTAGGTAATTCCTATGACCTAATATAATGGTTTGAGACTCTTTATGTTCCTGGAGCGAGCAGATGTCCTTTGGCTCTACTAGCATGAGACAGGACATATGGAGATGTTACTGGAGCCTGCTCGAGAAAATTGATGATGAACGGGGAAGATAGTGATAGTGATAGTGAAAACCAATCTTTAAGATTACTTTGTGAGTCACTCAGCTGTGCTCCAGATTTACTACTGGTTAATTGTTCTGGGGTTACTCCTAGCGGTGCTCCGGAACCATTTGTATTGCCAGAGATTGAACCAGGTCAGCCATATGAAAGGCAAACCCCTTAATCATATATATATATATATATATATATATATATATATATGTATGTATATGTATATATATTATATATATATTTCATATCCCTCAATTTGTTTTTAAATTTAAAGCAATAAATACATTTTCTTTTGCCCATTTGGGACCATACCTTATGCTTTCATAACAAACTTCAAATGAAACAAATCATGCCTTTGTGGACCTGAGGAGAAAAACTGAGGAATGTCACCGACTTATTTTTCTTGCTGAGGTTCATCCTAATTTGTGGAATTAAAGCTTTGTTATTAATACTATCAACAATTTTCCACCTTAGCAACACATTTATTTCATCTAGAATAAGGCAAATTGAACATCAAATTCAGTTTGATATCAGATTTATTTCCTGGGTAAAATTACTTTAAGACAATCAATTTGATTGGTTTTGGGATGACACTGATGTGCTCAGCATTCATTGCTGGCAGAGTTTGTAAGAACCATATGGCACTGGAGCCCGAGAGATAGAACAGTGGGGAAGCCATTTGCCTTGCATGCAGCCAACCCGGGTTCTATCCCTGGCATCCCATATGGTCCCCGAGCACTGCCAGGAGTAATTCCTGAGCATCGCCTGGTGTGACCCAAAAAGAAAAAAAAAAAAAGAATCTTATGGCACTGGAAATCTAACTCAAGTGTCCCTTCCAAGGTATGTCTCTTAATCCCTGTACTCTCCAGCTCCTGAGTCAGTTATTAAATATAATGTAGATTCTCTATTTTTAAGCAAAACTAATATGGCTTACAAACTGTGATGTTATATTGCCACACCATTCCAATAAACAATTTGCCGGTATCCTCCTTCACTTATGATCTTCAAAACCCTTCTTGTCAAACCACTCTTCACTCCTGTTTGGTAACCTCGATCTATGTTCAGAGTCTGAGTTTGTTTTCTTAGTACTTTGACAGTCCTTATTTTGTTTTCTGTATATACACTGGCAGAGATACCAAGGTCTTTTTCTGTCTCTCTCATTTATTTTGCTTCCAAGATTTTGTCTACTTCTATTCATTTTGTAGCAAAAGACAAGATATCTATTTTTATTTTATAGTGAAGGAGTGTTTGTTGTGTATATAATGCACAATTCGTTTAACAATTATTTGTTGCTGGGCAAATGACCTATTTCTAGATTTTTATTATTAAAGATAACTTTGTAATCAATACTACTCTGCATATCTTTAATTATTAGTGTTTTTGTATTCACTGAGGAGATGAGTGGAAGTGAAATTGCACCAAACATTAGGGTCTTTTTGTTTTTTTACTTTTTTTGAGAGTTATCCATATTATCTTCCACAGAGTTTGGGACTATTTGCACAACTAACAGTAAATAAGAGCTCTTTTTCTCTGTATATGCACAGCTCTTGTTTCTACCCTTTTTTGATGTAAATCATTTTAACTGCCCTGAAGTGATATCTCATTATCATTTTGGTTCTTGTTTCAAACTCTTAGTAAAAATGTTATATTGTAACTGGAATATTTGTAATGAAAATAATACTTTAATACTTGAAAGGCCATTTTTAATTAGGACAAGTATAAACAGGAACTAAATTAATAAATGGCTGCTTTTTGCTTGGAAGTTACATTCTCATGATTTAGTAAAGTGGTTTTGGATAGTCCTATGAACACAATTATAAAGAAAGATTGTTTAGCAGAGGTGCTAATGACCATTTCAGGATGAGAATGACTACACTAACATTTCTTAGTGAGGGTATGCTAGGTTTATGCCAGTATCATGGTACACACACACACACACACACACACATACACACTCACAGCTATGTGGTTTCAATATTTTTATACTGTGAGGAGTTTTTAAGTTTATCATTAAAATAAATAAGAATGATGATGATTGAAAAATTTTGTTACTAAATACCAGACCAGTTTATTTTTGTGCCACATTCCGCAGTGCTCAGGGCTTACTCTTGACTCTGCATTCAGGGATCATTTTGTTGGGACTTAGGGATGCACATGTGGTTCTGGAAATGAAACCCAAAATAGCAAGGTATAAGGCCAGCACCCTAACCATAAAACTCAGAATAGCAGGGTATAAGGCAATCGCCTAACCATAAAACCCAGAATAGCCGGGAATAAGACAAACACCCTAGCCATTACACTATCTCTACAGTCCCAGTCAAGTTATATATCCAGGTGCAAATTATTTTCATAACTATATTTTAATAAACAGGTCTTTTCTGAGAATTGTCACATTTGGCAGCACTCAGTAACAGTGACATTGCTTGGGGGAACCATGGCAGGTTCTGAGATCAACACTTGCTCTGCCAGAACTTACAGAGAATGGGTGCATTTGGCAGTGTAGAGTGGTGATTGTTTTGCTTAGGGACCATTTGGGGTGCCAGGATCCACCCTTGCTCTGCCACTTTCAATACAAGTGCTCTGCCTCTGTCATGTCTGTCTCTCCAACTCCCAAGCTGTTCCTTGGTTTAGAATAAAGAAGCCTGAGAGGACATTGTAAGTGATCACCTGATTTTATAAACAAGGATAAGACTAAAGAGAATATATCATAAAAACTGAATATATAAGGTCAGGGACCTCTCAGAAGTAGAATATGTTTCTTGGGAATATGGAAGCCAAAAATCCAACTTGTTCTCATTACCCCATTCCACATGGCTGAAATCCTTGTTAGTGGTTCCAGTTTAATTGAGGAGACTCAGAAATAATATTCAAAGGGCATTCAATTTAAATCACATTAAACAGTGGCTAATATTATTTTCATCTATTTCATAATGTAAATCTGTAATGATAGTTAAAATGCTATGATACTATGTACTCATTGAATGAAAGAAATAGTGAATACATATGTTCGGTAATTCACAGTTTCAGGATAATGATCTAGTCACTATGTTCTTCAGTTTTCAAAGCAATTGCTGCCATTAATAATTAGGAGTAATTTTATTTCAAATTCAGAAAAGATTTTATTATATCCAGTAATCATTACAAATACATTTTCAGCTATCAACACATATAACATTACAGGGTTAATGTTAACCCTTTGGGAAGCAATAATTTTTTAATTATCACCTATTTCACATTAAAATTATAACTATATAAGTGACACCCTTCTGTGATATTACTGTATTGGCAAAATAATTAGACTTTTGTTTAAAATCACTATCACTATCTTCCCGTTCATCATCAATTTGATGGAGTGGGCTCCAGTAACATCTCCATATGTCCTGTCTCATGCTAGTAGAGCCAAAGGGCATCTGCTTGCTCCAGGAACATAAAGAGCCTCAAACCATTATATTATGACATGGGAATGACCTAACATAATTGTTACTGGTATTTGGCATATCAAATAAGACATGGGCAGCTTACCAGGCTTGCTGTGAGGGTGGCGTACTCTTGTAGTCACCTCTAAATACAGCATTTATTGATGAATCGTGCTGCTGCTTGCACCACGCGTGAGCCGGGCTGTGATAGGCTCATCTGCTGGGTGGAGTTCTGATGAGAGGAGGAGGTCGGATGTGGAAAATGGTGGCCCTCATTGAGTGGGGGGGTGGTCATCTGGCTTGTGGAGAGGCTCTGCTGGGATGGCTGGCCAGGGCTCGAAACCGCCATCCATCCTGGGTGTCTCGTGAGCGCTTGGCACAGGGAGAGCTGGTAGCAGCTCTGCCCCATGTCTGTGAGTCTTTGGATCAGCATACCTGGGACAGATTGAAAAAAAAAACTGCTGCAGGGTGGTGTTGATGATCTGGGCTGTGATAGACTCATCTACTGGATGGAATTCTGACAAGAAAGAGGTCGGATGTGGAAAATGGTGGCCCCTAATGGATGGGGGGGGGTCATCTGGCTTGTTGTGAGAGGCTCTACTGGGGTGGGCTGCCACCACGTGTTGAAGCCCAACAGACAACGGGAGAGGACAGAGAGAAGAAAATGCCAAGAGAAGCCAAAAGCGGCAAAAAGCCGTTGTTTAAAATACCCTCATACATATAAGTATATCTTAGGAAAAAAGATGTATTGATATCACTATTTTTATATCCCACAACAGTATTATAATTTACAATTAATCAGAGTTTCAAGGATCATTTTTATTTTGAACAATTTTTTGGTATCTGAGCATCAGAACCATTGAGGATTTGACCCACAGATCAGAATTTTTCCACAAATCTATGTAAATATTTCTTACACTAATTTAGAAATATGTAAATATTTTTACACTAATTTAGAAGCCTTTCTAATATCCTTATTCAAAATTGCATATCGGGAGATGATAATGTAATTATTCTATAAGTTTTTAAAATATTTAGCTCTGATATAAAATTAGTAGTCAGGGCAGTGCCCTCGGGGGATGTTAATGCGGCTGAGTAGCAAAGTGTTACAACACAGTCGTGTTCCTTCCATAAGGATGAATGTGAGGGCTCCGGATTCAGCAAACATACAAACTGGGATGGGGGCCGCAGCTCAGCAGTAGAACACTTGCCTTGCATTTGTGAGGCCCTGGGTTCAACCTCTAGAACTGCAAAACAAACAGACAAATTAAAATTCAGACTACCCATTAAATTTGGATATAAAATAAACAATGAAATAATTCGGGAGAGTTATTGGGTCACATCGGTGATGCTGAGGGGGCTACTCCTGGCTCTGCTCAGGGGTTCTCTCTTGTATCTGGGACATACACACAGTGCCAGATGAACTAAGGTTGGCTGCATGGAAGGATTGTGTCTTAACCATTGCACTCCTCTCCAGCTCAGGACTGCCACTTTTCTTTTTTCTTTCTTTCTTTTGGGTCATACCCAGCGATGCTCAGGGGTTACTCCTGGCTTTGCACTCAGGAGTTACATCTGGCAGTGCTCGGGGGGACCATATGGGATGCTGGGGATCGAATCCCAGGTTGGCCGCATGCAAGGCAAACATCCTCCGCTAGATTATCGCTCTAGCCCCGAGCACTGATGCTTCTAATCATTCCCAGGACTTTCTGGGAGTTCCTGTACAGACATCACCAGGACCTCAACATCAGCATCCCTGCTTAGAGACTCCAGCTAATGTTCACGTGGTTTATGGGATAATATAAAGTTGCGAAATTCCCAAATATTTTTTCATGATAGGTTTACCTTTGAAGAGTACCTTTATTATATAACTATTATCAGAGTCTACTAAGGCTTATTTTCCAAAATAAGAATTCCACTTAAAAAAAAACGGTCTCCATAGCTATACTCCTCACGGCAGAGCCTGGCAAGCTACCCGTGTCGTATTTGATATGCCAGATACCAGTAACAATTATAGACCTCATTCCCATGACCTGATGGAATGGTTTGAGGCTCTTTATATTCCTGGAGCAAGCAGGTTCCCTTGGACTCTACTTGCATGAGACAGGTCATATGGAGATGTTACTGGTGCCCGCTCGAGTAAATCGAAGATAAACGGGGGAAGACAGTGACAGTGACATAAAATTAGATATTAAATCTCAGACAGAAGCTTGTCTTCAGTGGAAAGTTTTAATAGCTTGAATCAAGATATTTTTTGATGAGTGTGTATAAGTTCTAAGTATACACATATATGTGTGTATGTGGATTTTTTTGGTTAAAAACTGAGGAAATTTCTGTATCTTGTCATTAAAACTTTAGTGCAAGTAAATAAGTACAACTTTTAAGAAGAGATGCATGAGTTGTCTGAATTTTGTGCTTATTTCTGCTTGCCCTATCTTCAAAATCCATTTTTGTGAATAATGGGCATCCTGTCCCTATTTGTGATACAGACTTTGAGTAGCAGTCATGGAAATCATCTTAAAAGGTCATCCTGCCCTTCTTTTGACCTCTAAGTCTCATATATTTGAAAGACTATTTTTAAATAATTCCACTATTACAATTTTCTGAAATCCCTTGGGAACTCATTTATTGTTGAACAGCCTTTCCGGTTATGAAAAGCTTCTTTTCTTCTCTCTTTTTTTTTTTGGATTAAAATTTGTTTGCCTCAATTATGTTTTCAAGGAAATGGAAAAGAACTGACTAGAACTATCTTTGAAATAAACTTTAATTGAAGACAATTAATAATTATTCTCATATAGCCTTTCTATAATCTAAGTTACTGCTAAATCTTTTGAATCTTGACTTTCCCACTTCAAAACTTTCAATTATTTTTTCTTCCTCTATCTTGAACTGTCTTCATCCTTCTTATGTTCTGGAGTGTGAAACTAGAAACAGTAAGATCTTACTGGTGCTGAATTTAATAGGAGGATTACTTGCAGTTCTTATTTATTTACTCCTGTTTATGCATCCTATAGAACTCTGAACAGTGTAGATAAGATGTAAATAGGTGTCCTGATGTTCATGGGCTTGAATAATTTTATATTACTTTTCATAAAGATATGGATGTTATTCCCAGGCACCTGGGTATTTTGTATCAGAAGTAATTACTTTCTGCCTATCTATAGCATTCTAAGTTTCAATTAAATGAATTATTCTTCACGTCCTATGGTAAAACCATTACTGTAGAAAGTTGCTTGAGCAAAACAGCAGCTCTGCATTTAAACAGTGTGAGAAAGAACCACTTTGTATCCAGTCTATAAAGAATCATTTCTTAGCGATGTGCATGACAGTTCTGTTTTCTTAAGTTAACACAAGCATACCAGACTGTTAGAGTTTATTTTATGCCCTTTTCTGGTTTAATTAGCCTAAAATTCTAACAGGAAAATATACTGCAATAGCTTTTCATTAAAAATTTTCTTTAAAGAAAATAAATAAAAAATTTCTTTAAAATTTAAATTAAAAGATGTTTAACATAGAACATATATTTGATAATGCCCTGCCATACTTGTTTGATCAATTTAAATAAAACTGCCTAGGATTTATTTACTTTGATTATGTTTTGTTTTTATTGTCTTGTCAAAGTACACAAACAATTTATACATTCATTGTTCTATACTGAATGCTTACTGTGTTATTGTATAAAATTAAGCTTAACTTGTCAGTAGTTCTAAACAGATGATCATGGTTTAACTTCCTATGTATTTTCTTTAATTTTCTTTTTCAATCTCTGCATTTTACATTTTAAAAAGGTTGTCCCTCAGTGTAATACCATTTATTGGAACTCAAAGATTTTTTTCATGCATTGAAATCTAACTGTGAAATTCAAGGTGTCCCTTTTAATTTGTTTGGCTTTGCAAACAGCTCAGAGACTAAGGCGAAAGAAAAAGACAGGCCAGTTTTTGTTCTGCAAATGGGTGTAAAGTACATCCAATTCATTTGTTTTATCAACTCTTTCTCTATCTCTTTTTTCTTCTTCACTGGCTACATTATTTTATTTTTCTTTCCTTAATCTTTTCTTTTTTTCTTATTGAGTCACGTCTGGAGATGCTCAGGGGTTATTTCTGGCTTGTGCTCAGGAATTACTCCTGGCAGTGCTCAGAGGACCATATGAGGTGCAGGAGATAGAACCTGAGTGGGCTTGCCTGCAAGGCAAATGCCCTTCCAGCTGTACTATGAGCTCCAGCCCCATTATTTTCACACTTAGATTTGTTTACGGAAATTTAGGGAAAATTTATAAAATAATTTAATCGATTGCATCTTAAAAATACAGAGATTAGACATGAGTGCTAGTATGGAGTAAGGCACTTGCACCAGCAGCCAACTAGGCTTGATTCCTGCTATCACAAATAGTCTCTAGCTATGCCAGGAGTGACCCCTGATCTCCAGAAACAGAAGCTCTGTGCACAACTAGAGTAGTCAAAAATTCTAAAACAATGATAGCAAAATAATCCAAAACAACATTACCAACAATAAGCAAACAGCAATTATAATATACCTCCACTTCTTTATATAATACCTCCACTTCTTTAAAAGAGAATCTATCGCCTCTAGGATAAAATATATACTTTGGGGCTATAGTACCGTGGTTAGGGCATTTGACTTGCACACAGCTGAACAGGGTTTAATCACCTGCATTCCATGTGGTTCCCAAGCAATGCCAGGAGTAATTCCTAAGTGCTAAGACAAGAGTGACCCCCTGAACACAGCTGGGTGTAACGCAAAATGATAAACTCTTTGTAGCATTCTATAATTTGACCCTATGCATGCCAAAATACTATTTTCAGTTTCTATGCTTTCACCCATACACATACATTGAACAATTTTAGTTTATTATTAGTTTCTCACCTCTTGTTTATTCTTAAATTTATGCTGGTGTGGGTAAAGATATATGTAATCACATTCCTATTATTTGTTACTTTTGAACCACACCTGATTATACTCGGGTATTAATCCTGACTATGCACAAGGATCACTCTAGGTAGAGGTCAGAGGCCCCTATGCGACCCTGGGGATTAACCAGAGTGACCTGAATGAAAACCAAAAGTCCTTGCCTCTTTTTATTTACATGTATGGTAATATTCAGTATCTAAATTATGGAAATGCACCTTTTAATTGAAAGTTAACAAGCATGTTCAGGGCTATAAAAAGTGATTTTACCAGAGATCTTATATATGAATACTTATGCGTTAAATGTACTTTTATTTATATTTGATGTCTCAGCCTGATTGCTTAGTGCTCTATGGGTCTCACTAAACACTTGGCCCAGATATATGGCCTTAATGCTTCATTGTTATGCTCAGTGATGCCATGTGGTGTCAGGGATTGAGCCATGAACCTCAGACATAATGCATAATCCCGTTAGCTTTTATTTTTTATCTATTTTAATTTCCTCTCCCTCTTTTTAATGCTAAAAAAATTTCAAAAGGAAAGAATAAACATATCCCTGATGTCAAAGGGAGCAGTCTTAATGATGTGTAAAGAAAAAGGTGATTTTTGAAAATCATGAATAAATATTCATAGTTTTCAGAGAGTAGGGTGTCTGCGTTGCATGTGCCAACCTGAATTTGATCACCTGCACTCCATATGGTCCCCTCAAACACCACCAGAAGTAACTCCTGAGTTCAGAGTCAGGGAGTAACCCCTGAGCACTGCAGTGTGACCCTCCAAAAAGCAAAAAAAATTCATATTTTCTATGAATACATTTCAATTATAAAACATAGGAACTATATGTCTTTACTATCATTCATATAAAACTTTAATTTATAAAGAATTTTAAATTTAACAAAAATATAGACTCCAAATGGTGTCTTGAATGTCCACCTATTTTTTTAACTTTTTCAAAAATTTTTATTATAACACCGTGAGACATACAATTACAAAGGTGTTCATAATTGGTTCTTGGCAATACAGTATTCCAGCTCCCATCCCTCCACCAGTGCCCCATTTCCACCACCAATGTACCCCACCCCTCCCGCCCACCCCAAGGATGCCTCAATAGCAGGTACCCCGCTTCCTCTCTTTCTCTCTCTCTCTCTCTCTCTGTCTCTGCATCTCTCTCCCTATCATTTTACACTGTGGCTAGCCCTGCAGACATTTAGAGTTTATCACTTAAGTCTCTTTGTGTATATTCAATGGTGAGTTTTAATGTGCCATTGCGATTTTCCACATATAGTAAAACACTGGTATCTATTTATATACTATTAATGAATGCAGTCATTCTATATCTGTCCTTTTCCTTCTGACTAATTTAACTCAGCATGATAGTCTCCAT